>JABSMR010057350.1:0-14284 GCA_018902295.1 Dusona sp. PSUC_FEM 10030013
TACATTTTCTTTCCACATGCACACATACTTAGGTTTCGACGAGAGAGTTAGAGACGGGGTTAAGGGAATTGGGTAGAAGTCACTATCTTCCATTCTATGAGTTAGGTGCAGAAGATTTTGGATAAGAAGATAGAAAGAGAGAAGCATCGTAGGAGAGAAAAGCCGTGACCCAATTATATTTCGCATTCCATACTGGTTTTGAGGGGATGAACCCGGAGAAAAGGACTTTGGTGGTGAAAAACTATGAACAGATATCTCGTTACGTTCCGTTTTCTCTTCGACGCGTGTCTTTCTCTTCACTTCTTTTTCTCTATACCTCTATTCGTATAGGAGACTGAGCCATCAGCTTGCCTTTTTCTCTGTCGTTACACTATCAACGTAAAACTTTAACTTTGCAACATTCCTCTTTTCAGGCTTTCAACGCAATGCTTGATCTTTTTATTAACCCTGTCGCACCTCTTCCACCCTCTCTACGCTTGAACGCCGTCCAAATAGAGAGAGATAGAGAGAGGAAATAGAAAGAAAACAGTATGAGAGATAAACGACGTTCTTCGATATTAGCGATTTTTTATGCCACTGAGGCTCCACACTTTTCATTTAGGTCGATGTTTTTCCTTGCGTTCGTTACCATGATATTTCCTTTTCCTATCCACTTTTGCGATTGACAGAAAAATATCTTTTTCCCTTTTTTACTTTTGTCTTATTTCAAAACGTCCAACATGTTACAATAATGTGGTATATATATCAAACAACCGCAATTCGGTCCTATCTACGTTTTCGTATTGCAGACTTTTCTTATCCCCGAATATAGTGCTTTACAACGCCATCCAACATAGGATATAACATCCCTGACCCATACGTTTGGCGATTTTATCCCTCACCCATGACGATTTCTTTCCGACGTGGGTGAAAAGAAAATTACCAAGTTGCACGTCGGATAGAAAAATCCGAAACGTGAGAAAGCTCTGCTCGATAGGATATGTGTCATAAAAGTAAATGATACGTTCAGAGTGCACTGTTGCAATGACTTGCTCTTTCGAATAAAGGATGTTATTTTGTAAACTCAAGAAAAATCGATGTTGGGAGAATACTTTAGAAATCAGAAAATGTTCCTATGTTTATGAACAGTGGCTGTAATGTAATTGCGTAAATTTTGCATTATCCGAACACTTAATGGGTTATCGCTCGACGAAGTGAGATCCGTGTGATATAATATTTATAATATAATGTGATATAATGTTTGGATATTACAAATTAACGAAATTTATTGTGCATGCAGGGACGAAACATCATAACGCTCAAAATATGGTCTCCACTCAATATTCTGGTGGAACTGAATTGGAAATTTTAGAAATTTTCAATGAGGGAGAACGGCACGGGAAAAGAGTAATGAAGGTGTGAGTGTAACATAATGTAAACTTATGTACAACATTGAGTGGCATTGAAGAGAAACGAGGTAGGGCCCGATTCCAGGCGCAGGGTACTCACAAAGTGAAATTTAATTTATGTTAATTTATAATGCTCAAGCACTTTGCGGTTTAGCTGATGAAACCGCGTAGTGAAAAGGGGGATGGAAGTGAGGACGGATTCATCGTCCCTTTAAACCTGGTATCAGGAGCTAGCTTGGAAAAGCAAAAGAGAGAAGCGGAGAAAGATCCAAGAGCGATTTCCGACGAATGTACCAAACGAACCACATCGTGAATCGTCGGTACGTGACGCCGCATGGCCACCGAGTTAAAGCTTTTGCTGGGGCATCTTTTGGATCTCATCGCTATACCTTACCCTTCATAGCCCTTGCTATTTGTATCTCGCCTTCTCTCTTTTTTCGCAGTCTTCCTCACTCTCTCTATCTGTTCATTGTTGCAACCTGTTTCATCGTTCCGCCGACGGGGCAGGTTTTTGGGATATCAGCCGCGAGAATTTTGCCGGATCACGCAAATGTGAGCCCATTATCGTTCATGTACGTTGTTCGTCACTCTGACTTTCATTTATATGCTGCACTAGAATGGCAATTAAATTCTTTTTTTCCATTAGCGGACAATCCTCGGGAATCTGAATGAAATGGTACGTTCGTTATTCAATTTAAATCATGAGCATGTGAACATACATTTATAAAAAACTTTAATCGGATTATTTTTCCTTGTTACGTAGTGACGAATGTTGAGCTCCTCTTTTCCATTTATGCGAAACGTTGTTCAAATATTTTCCATAATCAATCATGGCTATTTTATGTGCGATATTAGACGGGTAATTCAGCTAATGTATTAATGAACGAAAATTAGAAAACAATTTTTTTCATCATCGTCAAAACCTTTTTCTTCAAGATTATTTCATTTTTCGCTAACCATCAAATTTATTTTCGTATAAATATGAATTAGACAGAGCAGAGCCATTTCTAGTGTTTTTTACTCTCAACACCTCAGAATTTTCCATTTTTCAAGCTTTATTTTTTTCGACGTTCTTCTGGACCGGAGAACAGACGTTTTCCGGATATCGTCACTCGCTACAGCCTTGTATTTATGGCAACGAGTTGTCGTCATTTCTTTGCTTTAAGCAGCCCCGCAACGATCCAAGCGAGTTTCTTTAGCATCCAGTAAGCGACAGTTATATGTATAATCGTTGTACATGTATATATATGTATATTTGTCGGTCTCCCTGGGGAGGATCTCGTTCCTTTTACTCGCATTTCTATATACTCTGCATAGCTCTTCAGCTTCTTTCCTTTGTTCCAGCGATATCATCCAGATCGTCTCGAATTTTTCCAATAGCTCTAGACTATTTTTCGACTTCTTCCTTTTTTACTCCGGTATCTCGTTTCTTGTATCTGCAAACCAGAATCTTCTGATGCACACGCTCGTCTTTGTGACCGAGATTTGTCTTTTTGACTTTTTTGAATAATTTACAATAAAGGTTGCATTTTCATGCATCTTTTATGTTATTTGGCAACATACATTAGAAAACCAATTTTTGGAATTCCAATGTTCACAATAGAAAGAGGAAAAGTTATTCAATTTCTGGGATAACACTTAATCGAAGTACTGTGTATATCGAAAAATTACATAAAATTTTAAAAAAAGGTACACATGGTCAAATCAGGAAAGATACATGTGCAGGTTAGCCACAGAGAGAGAGAGGGAGTGAGGCACGCTTAATTTTTACGTTACATAAAATATACCAGTTGGGAAACGATACTGAACTTTAACATTTGTTAAGGAATCAGAAGAATTAAAAATAACTAACAATAATAAATAGTATTGGAGGTTGAATTAATTACAAAATATCAACTCTCTGTTGGCATTCAAGAAAAGGTAGGGCTTTTAGCGAAGAGTGAAAAGGGTAAATGTTACGGAAAACCAGTGGGTGATTGATTTGGGTTTCAGTAAAAAGTTTCAAAGCTATGACAGGCATTGTCTCAAAAGCTCCTTTGTAAAGTAGCAGATGAAAAAGAATGAGGAAACGGTGCTTATATTTTCTTTGATGCCTCAGATGATGTCAATTATATGTTACCTATATAACATCGTATCTAAACCACAAATTCCATTTCTTGTCTCTGTTACGTATTTTTATTCGTAATGTTTGTTTTCGTCGATTCGCTTAAATCTACAGCAACAGACCTCGAGCGCTATACCATCAGAATTTATGATAGTCATTCAATTGCCTCCGTTTCTCGTATCTTTCTTCGGAGAATGGTTGCCCACATATTGGGCAACTCGGACGAAAAACGCTTGTAAAATAAGTAAGAACGCCCAGGCACTTCAAATCTTTTTTATTGGAAAGATGAATTCGAACCGAATTTCATGTTTGTTATTTTTCTTTGACGGCTTTCAAAACTGGTGATCAACCGATCTTTATCCTTTGTATTAAAGTCAATGAACTCATTTTTGTATTAGAGAGTACAACAACGGATGAAATTTAGAGCGTAATCGAAAGGCTTATAAATTATTCAGGTTATTCGCTCAATTCCTTGGATTTTCATAATTTTTCATAGTTCTTACTGAAATGAGAATAATCTTTCCGACAAAAGGGTATGGAAGACGAAACGGAAAGGGAACTAACATCTAGTTACGAAAAAATATATTAGAAAAATACTAAGCATCAATTTCAATTTATAATTAAGGATTATATTCGACATATAATATAAAAACACGATTTGTTAAAGTCCGTTGCAAGGCCAATTACGGGTTATTACGGTCGAACCTGTAGAGAAAAGCACAGGGAATGCTTCTACCCACAAAATATTGACACAAGACATTTCTGATTAGCTTAATAGAAGTAAACAAGAAAATAAATGAGGGTTGATGTTTGGGCTGTTTAAGACATCTGGAGCTATTACGTGCCTAAATTGGTCCGGTTCTGCCTTCACTACTCACATTTTCATGGTGGGTTGTAATATAGATCGATAGAATACTTCTAAAAGAATTGCAAACGTTTGATTGACATCAGGAAATCTCTTAAAGCCAAAAGGGTTGTTGCGAACGAAACGAAAAAGTTTGGTCTTTCTATAAAAAAAGTTCGTATTTTTGGGGAGAAAATGGCTAGTGAAGTATTGATGGTAGATAAAGAGGAAACTCTTTCAAAATTTAAAACGTTGTACTCATAAATTATTAACTTTTCAATTTCATCATTAGTTTAAATATTCATACAAACTACTGGGACACGTTTCATACAAAATCGATTTGCTCTCACAACCCTCATACATAGTATACATATGTGTGTCGAAAAAGTTATTTTACAACGCACCATTTTGCTGGGATGTTTCTCCCGAACAATTCTCCACCGGGTACCTTCTTTATCCCCAAGCTACCCCTGCAATTCACTATCCTTTTTATCCCATCGTAGCCTCACACCCCGGACCATACGGTGAAATGTATCATTTTTCATTCTCGTTAAGACGGTTATGATGCGCATTTGCTGGCGGGAGCGTCGACACCTACCAGCCCTACGTTATGCAATATAGAAGGCGCGCTTGGTCCTGTTTTCCGTCTACACTAGGGCGTGCCATATGATTATTATATACAAATGAAAAATTGTTCCTGGTATTATTGTAATACAACAAAAAAAACCAGGAAAAACCGTTTTTTTTTCAATCCTTGAATGACTGAGTTAAACTTGATGATGAGAGTTAAATGATCAAAACATATTTCTTCATCCAGCGGGCACATAGTATCGCTTTTATTCGATTAGTTGTTTTATTTTCTTTCACACTTATTTTAACACAAACTCAATCGCGTGCCACGCGCGCTCTCTCTATCATTTATCCATTAATAGCACTGTGTCTTCTAAAGAGAAATAACATAGTAAAGTATTCTGTACGTATTATTCCATTACCACAAAAAAATATGTCAAATTATATCGAACAGTATTTAAATAATTTCACTATGAAAGGCTGAAATTAATTACAGGGAATTTTTGATTGTAGTCTCTGTTTTTGTACCTATTATTTATGTAGTACGTAAAACAGTATATTCGAAAGAGATCACAAAAATCCAAATTCTAAACTGAATCATAGTCACAAATACGCATGCACATGATATGGTCAGTGTTTCATTTATGGTTTGACTTATCTGTCAAGTAATAGAAATTGAATATGTTATGCCGGCAGAAGTTTTTTTTTTACAGAATAGCAATAACTTCAACAGTGACGACAGTTCGATAGTGCGCACGCCGATGTTGATCTTAGAATGGTAAGTGAGTAAGTTAGAACGTTGTGGTTTGACTAGATGTTACATTGTGTTAATCTTTTCGCGTTTTTGAATAAGCAAGTCGAGGCTGTCTACTTAAGGAAATTTGGAAATATAGCCCAGGGCTGTGCAATAAACACATCAAATACACATGTATGGGAATTTCGAGGAGAAATCGAGGACCGGGACGAACAAGAATGTTATATTCGCAATTGTAAACCATAAGATGACAATTTCGTAATTAGATTAGAGAGCTTCTTATCAAAGATAGTTTAAGGTAAGGTAAGGTAAGGTAAATATAAAGAACTTAAAGATGAAATTGGTATACGGGGGGATCGAGAGAAGATGAAAAAAGTCTTCCTTCCACCACGACGAACAGAAACAGTAGTTTCACGGTAGTATATTTCAACATAACGTGATACGGCACGGGACTCTTAACTCCGGAATGGATAAAAAATAAATAAGCAGCTGTGAGTAGAAGCATGGGTTTTATGGTTCGGAATGCAAAATGCAAAAGAATATCATGTTCGAGTTTTTTAAGAGAAAACGTCGCTCGGCTGGCATCGAATTCACGGTATATAAAAAAATATACCCTTAAGCATCGGGATGTATGGTGATTCAGGAAGACAGGAAGAGAAAGAGAGAAAGAGAGAATAGGTGTGAAATAGAATCCTTGTAGCCCGCATGGACATGGAATTTACTAGCACTCAAACGACCGCATATTCGCACACATACAGACAAACTAACTACCGTGCAGTATGGATGGTTAGCTACAAGAGCATAGTCAACCGCGTGCTCACGTTGAGGGTTCGTTATTTTCGGTCTCTCGTTACGTGAGATGCCCTCGGCGTCTCCGACACTGACACTGCAGCTTGACTTACGCACCACAAGGAAAAGCAAAGATACAGTGCTATGAGAAAAATAGAGGAAAGAGAATGCGCGAGTGGGCGAGAAGGAGAAAGAGAGAAATAACGCGAAAGGGGTTGAATATAAATTAGAACGCTTGGGTGGAAGAAACGGAGGTTCGGGCTGAGTAGCGTGAGAGTGAAGTGGTGATTCTGGTGTCGGTAGTCTTTCCAAGACATGTACGGCAGGCGCTTTTTGCTTAAATAATTAGTTCACCAACGCGCAAGTTTACGTGCTCTCCTTCACTCTCGAACTTTCTCTTTTCGCGGCTTTGTCTCCTTTTTATTTAACTCTGAAGCTTCGCCTTAAAATAGTTTTTGTTGATTCTTCATCACGTGGTCAACTCTATCTTCCCAAACGCTTACACATCAATGACCTCAAAACTTGGATGGTGTTCACACATAGACAGAAAGCATCTGCAGTGCTCAACTCGTTGGCAGTGGTAGTGGTCAAGCTGTGGTCGAATGAAAGTTTGTCAAACGTTCAACTCTATGTGTACAGCAGCTTTGCTCCCGGAACACACTATCCATTGTTTGACAACGCGTATGTACAGAAATCTTCATTGGTAGTAGCGGTGATTGCTTTGCTCCTGCTTTTGTCGCTTTTTGATATGCTTATCCAGTGGCTTATTTTCACTTCTACGCGGCGAGATCCAAGCAGAGAGAATTCACTCTGAGATTTTGGTAAAATGGTGAATCGTGGTAAGACCTAGTCACGTACACACTCCTTTGAGGAAGACCGATAGTTGATCATGACATATACCTAAGGTGGATACCATAGAAAGCTACATGTCTGCTCAGAATATGGATGAAAGAGCGCAAGGAAGAGAGAAAGAGAGGGGGGGAAGAAAGACAAAGAGGAAGGAAAAGAAGTATTTCGATGTCCTTTTTAAAGAAAATGTTCACTCAAATAGTGAAAGGACGGTGGGGCTTTTTTATATTTGGTAGGAACTACAGGCTTCGGTCAGACGAAAAATCCGACTCTAGTTTTTGCCGTCTTTTATTCAACTTTCTACTCGGCTTTTACTTGTTGCCACCCCTCTGCCACTTTGCTCTTTTTCAGAGTAAGTACTTACAGCATATATACACGTGGAAAGAGTTCCAGATTTGAAAACTTACTCCTGCAGAACTTCTTCGCCTTGATCTTCGTATTTCTATCGACCAAGAGCCACGAGAGTGCCGGAAGAGTTTTTTATCGTGTCTGATTTCTTTCGTTTTCGGAAAGAAATCAATGAAATAAGTGAAATGAAGTAAAGAAAAAAGGATAAAAAAAGAAAGAATATGCAGGCGTACTCATAGACGGAAAGGTCGGCATTGGGGTTTCTTCGAGAAATACTCGTTGCCTCTACACGAAAGCACGGCATCTCGGTTATGAGCTCTGAAACTCTAAAACCCTCATTCTGGGCTCGTTCGTTTCCGTATCCATCTCCTTTCAATCTGCTGTACCTAAAAGATTCAGTGCAAATGTACGCCCAATCTTTATAGATACGTGGATTTGGTTGCTCACAGTAGCTGTATGCGCGATAGAGGCGCTTACGATATCAATGGAATGTACTATTTACTAAGTTTTTAAATACCACAATAAATGATAACTCGAAAAATTACAATGATTAATAATATCTTGTCTGTAGTATGATTAGTCATTTATTATTGTCAATTAGTATTCCTTTATTATCAACCGAGAGGTTCCATATGGATGTCTGTTTCATAACAATTATTGGGGTAAACATTTTTTCAATTTAGATATACATGAGTGTTTTAATCTTAACCCTATAGCTATAATCTTATATGCAACAAATCATCGAATCGTTATCAAATTCGGTACGCGAATGGTCCGTATGACGGAGTAAGACATATAAAGAGAAAAAAAAATTAGTACAACTACTTTTTTTTCTACTGCGCCAGAGAAGCCACGGGTAACAGCTAGTAGAACTTGGCAGTAGTAGAGGTCACATTGCGGTCGGACAACTGCATACCTTGGGGCATCTCGGGTCTCACTCTAAGCCTCCCGCTCTCTTATTTGTTTCCCTTTCACACTTGAGTGCTTAATGTCTTGATTCGAAACGTTTTAGTGGTTATCTCCACTTACCACGTGTTTCAGCCTTTTGAACGAGGACAACTGTTTGCCCATTTTCGCTAATTAAACTCTAATTAGTTGCACTTGCGAAATAAATCTCTCGTTTCCTCTCTCTATCTGAATAGTTTTTACGATATTCGCAACGATGGATTCACCGACTGAATCATATGTCTGCGGTACAAATATACGAATAATTATTCATCGACATGCCGCATGACAACGGAAATTCTCAGCATGTTTGTCACACTATTGCGCTCCCGGAGCCGGCTGCACACTGCATCGTAATTAATTGTTATTCTGTATAACGAAGAGTAGAGAGGTGAAGTAAGGGGATATATGTATATGATGACCATGAGTGAATACCCCGGATGGAAAATGTTCGCTCACGTAAGCCGCGTGTAGGATCGATGGCTAATGCGATTAATCCCAATTCGCGATGGGATTCACCCCTTTGCCCCTTTATCAACCCTCGTTCCTATGTCCTCGTTTCTCTGACCACGCGTTCCTTTTTTAACTAGATACCCATCCAAGCTCTGTAGCTTTTGGACGAAGTAGGAACAACGGGTATAGGTCGCTAATGTTGGCCTTCTGTGGTCAACTCTCCCACATCGTATTACTCTTAATGAAAATTGAGTTTCCCCAGTTTCTCTCATATATGCGTTTAATTTATATTCGCTTTGTATTACCTCAGTGAAAATATACCGAAAAATATAAAAATCAAATGACCATTAAAACCTTCGCGTTAATTAAATGATTTCAAACATTTTCGTTGAGTATTCAAAATATATGTAGGGACGAGAATGTCGTTGAGAAAACAATTGGAGAGGGAGAGGGACAGAATTTAGCAAGCAATTGAAAAACAGGCCAGAGGATAATTTATACCCGGAGAGAAATTAATATAAAAAATTACTATGGCATCATAGTTCTCTGGTTGACTCTCTGAGGGTTTTTAGCAGAAACATAGTAATTTTTCGTTGAAATTTCATTGAACATAACGAAAACATTGAAATTTTTGGTCTAATTTCGGTAAAAAATGAGTATGTTTTTGCTAAAAACCCTCAGACAGTCGACATGGTACCAGAGAACTATGATGCCATAGTAATTTTTTATATTATTTTCTCTCCGTGTATATACATGAATGGTCGTGTGTATGTGAACTGTACGTCACAAAAGTTTCACAAAGGCAACCATCGTGATCATACAAAACCATATGATGCTCCTGTGTCCAGCGGTCATTAATTTTTGGGAAGGTTGATCCCGAAAAAACATCCTTAAACAATTATTTTCTTTCATTACATAATTTTGTATATTTCTGATTGATGAAAAATTGATTCAATTTAATTATTTTTTTATGTTTTCAACTCGTAAAAAACTTTTGGAATCAAAAACTATTTTACTCCCGTCCAAAATATATGTATATAAATCGAATATATTCTTATGTTAAACATTTAAAAAAATATGACATTGAAATAAAAATAATATCGTAATATAATAAAATTTCATAAAATTCAATTACATTCTTATTTAATATTTTCATGTGTCTGAAACCCTTGGTCGGTATAAAAAGGTACGACCGACTTCTTAGACAGAAACAGTCAGAATAATAAAATTACTTTGGTTACCGCAATTTATGCACATCCGCCACAGCACGCTTCGTATATGAGAAACGGCTCAACGCTGTGTGCCACGTGGCAGTCGGACGAGAAGCTGCAACGTGGTCACTCCACTAAGCGTACGCAAATAAAATTGTCTACTTGATTTAAATACAGCTTTCTAGTTGAAGCTAATAAAGATTTTGTTGATTAACATTTTTTTCAAACGAATAAACGAACCGAGTACAATCGAATTGGTCTTATTCGTGGGTGTAAGCTGCAAGGCTTACGTATAAGAAGTTGAATGAGTAATCTTATACACGAAGAAAATATCTCATGACAGATTATGATGTTGCTACAGTTTCGTGAGACTTTCTCAAACGGCGCGAGAAAAATGATTGCGTTGGTAGATTTTTGAAATGGAGTTCACAGCCCTTTTGTATTATGGCAACACGAAAATTCACAAGCTGTAAATATTACAGTGAATTACAGTAAAACAATACGTTGCTGAATTTTCGGTTTTCACTGAACAACGCGATGAAACATTGGAGCAACGTATTCCACGATTAGTACTCCATTTCGTATTCATGAAAATTTATCGACGCACACAATCATTATTGGTTAGCATGAGTATAGAATACAATTCACTGTTGGGGTACAAAAAAATTGATTTGCAAATTGTCCTGCAAGTAGAAAACAGTATAGCAAGCCATTTAACGTCTATTCAATTTATCAGTTAAAATTTTAACTGCGACTGACTTCTCTCTTGCAGTCCTTCTTCATCGGGAACCATTACGTTTTTCGTGCTTTTTTATTTGTCATTTGATATCATGAAATTCGACAAATGTGATGGAACAACATCCGACTCGGCCGCCCTCTGGTCCCAAAAATCCTTCCCAATTTCCGATAACCCTGGGCTTTCGTTAGGACCGTGAACCATGACTTGAGTGAAAATGTTCTGCTTCTCGCCTGGCCTCCTGAGAAACAAATTTTAGTCTCGACGCTTCTCTTTCTGGTCGGCAGCCGATAAGAGAAATCTTAGTGACTCAGACAGTTGCATACGTGAGAGACGAGACTTGAAGATAACGACGAAGAGGTTAGCCCTGCTGGGAGTCGCGGCAAAAGCATTCCCCCTTGCACATACATTGGCCTTCTTTGTAATCGAATTCCCGGTATTGGCAGTGAGCCACGATCAAGCCAACTCTGTATTATATCGCTGTTTGCTTTTAGCTCAAACTCCTTCGGGTTCTCCTCACTTTTCTTATGGTGAATACAGGGAGAAAACCAAGACAGAGATTCCTTGAGGTTTACATCAAGAAAACCAGGACAGAGCTCCGTGAGGTTTATCTTTCCAAGCACGAGGTTCGCGAATCTCTTCGCTGTAGAATTTGCAACGAGCTTAAACGTACTTGCGTCTCACGTCGTACATAGTATTTGCACTTTTGCAGTTATTTATTTAGATGTTGCCAAGCAAGCTCCTTATCATCAAAATTCATGCAGAATTCTAAGGAGGGCACCAACGTTCACTCAATCCATTGAATTCGACAAAAATTCGTGTACAATTTGACAAATATTAGGCTTCTTCTCGAAGAAACAACCGAGAGACATATTGCCACATAAAGCGAACAAGAAAAGCTCTTGATTTTCTATCTCGAATTGATCCAGCTCAATGAAAGTGGCTGATATTATATCTGCTCGAGAAGCGCAAAGATCGCAAAAAATATAAAAGCGATATATGTCTGTGCTCTATCTTATGTGGATCTGGGCAAGAAACCGTAACATAAAATAGCTCGAGAACTACCGTTATATTCCTCGGATGCTGTACAAGTGCCAACCTCATCCTAACGCATCTCTCTACCATCAATATCTCATTCCCAATCAGATTCCTTTCTTCGTATACCAGTGTATGTTGCAAAGCTTCTACTGCGTGAAGACGATCTGATAGCGAGCTTATGTTGAAAATCAATCGAATCCCAATATCCGTGAAACAAACTAAAAGTATACCGTCAGTTTTTGAAGTAATGTGAACAACATGAAGAACCTTTTAATTTTGTAAATATCGTATTTCAAGTATATAATTGAAATCATCGTGCAAATTCAGTGCAACACTGAGGAAATATTCCATTTACACATTTTCAATATGATTTACATATTTTTTAAAGCAAACCACTTTCCATGGTGAAAACTCTTAAATTCACAAATAGTAAATATTACATTATGTTACAGTAAAGATACGCTGCTGAATTTCCAATTTTTACTGAACAACGTGGAGAACCATTTGAGAATCCTTATTCCATCGTGCTTATTGAAATTCATATTTGTGACATCCCGGGGCACAGTAATAAACCGTCGAATAATACGATTCCATTTTGCACAGACAGTGATGGTCGCGTGGTTGGTGTGTGATTCCGCGGCATTCTCCCAAATTAAGCAGCCTCGGACGAGGCCAATACTTGGTTAGGTGACCGTTTAGTAACATACCAGCTTGCACATTGATCGCTGGGTGGGAGGCAGCTTTTCTGAGGTTCTGATGGTGTTAACCAATTAGAACTTAGTGACAATATAGAAACAAGCTGCTGTGAGCTACACTCTTGGGAGGGGATTTCCATAGAAACATGGAAATTAGTGAAGAGTGATCAAGTGATGTGATGGGCTCGTAAAATCTCGCAATAAGGGTATCCGCAGGAACAATGAAAATAAATAAATTAAAGAAACAAGTAAATTTTGTAATTTTAAATTTTTTACTTTGTTACTCTGTATCTGAAATGGAATATCTGACCTGATGCCACGAAACTGTGCAACAGAATGGTTATAGATATTTTGTTAGTAAATATAAATGGAAATTAGTGTTCGTAAATAGTTTATGAGACCGAATGCGGTTGCAGACAGGATTTATTCGTAGAATAGCCCGAATAGTAGAGCTGGGACTTGTAAATGGTAGAACCATCTCGAGAGTCGAGAGTCTTAGATGGCGGAGGAGATTAGAATTTATCAGGGTGTACATTTTGACAAGAAGACGTAGGTAGTCGTTATGAAAAGCATGCATATGCCATTGGAATTTTCAATTTTCCGCCATCTCTCGACGACGTCATGTTTGTAGGAAAATTCAAGACTCCTCCGCTGTTCCCACCCTTTTTCTTCTTCCTCTGTTGTCGCTTAAGGCGCATATCGTATCGGAAAAACGTGAGACGATTTCCCGATAAAGCCTTCTACTTTATTCTTTCTCCGATAAATATATATATATATGTGCTTACGACGAAAATTCTCGGAACCAGGACTGAACGCTCCTGTGAGTTTTTACTATGCTAGTTTAAGGCTATATACGTATGAGCCGAACGAACGTAGTCATGCGGTATCGCCATCCACCGCGAGCGATCGCTTTTCCTTTGTATATTATATTTATCGAATCAGCTACTAAATTTAAACACGAATCGTTTGTGGAATTTGATCAACTCAAGAATATCTGAATTCCGGGCATTCGCGTCATACGCTAAGCTTTTACGCAATTTAGACGGGAATAAGTGCGACTGGTAGCAATACGTTCGGTACCAAAATGGCCAACAAGCAAGCCAGGAATAGAAGCTTCGCCTCGAGAAATTAAACGTGTTGTTCTTGATAATAAGTCTTTCGATTTAAATAGAAATTTGAAATTCGATTCATCCTAAAAGCTTGAAACTTATGGATTCCACTTTTCTTATAATTTGCACAATTCGTTCAGAACTCGGAAGACAAAGATGAACCAATTGATTCGACGGCTCGAACCATTTTTTTTTGGTCCAGTTCTTAGTCACATGAGCCTTTCATGGCCCAGAAGTAGTGAAGCTATGCTGGTTTCCCCCAGGTAGGAATCTACCTTACCGACGGTCGGTAATGTAGATTTCCCACTAAACCCAAACAAACCCAAACTGACCCAAACAAACGTAAACAAACCCAAACAAACCCAAACGAACCTAAACGAACCCAAACGAACCCAAACAAAAATGACGCGAAACTGCAGAGACACGAATTCCCCAGCGGCGGGATATTCAA
>JABSMR010057461.1:0-14279 GCA_018902295.1 Dusona sp. PSUC_FEM 10030013
TTATCTTTTTTCAATTTGTACTATTCCACAGTCGAACGTTTTTTTTTGTTTTATTAGAATAATTTTTTTTCGTTTCCATATTCTTTTTTTCAAATGATTTATATTTTTGTTTGGGTTTGTTTTAATATGAAATTGGGGTCGAAAGAAACAAAAGAGATTGTTTTTTTTATTATTATTCATTGTGTGCATTGAATAAATAAAATGATGTATGCGTAATAATACATGGAAAAAGTGTTTTTTATTATTCGGTTTTGATTTATTTTATTTTGGTTTCATATGTCCATACACAGTAGTCTTTTTTCACTGATAACTCCTTCCGTAGAGACAACTGCATGGGCGAATAAATATTATCGAATATCGGGTGTTTTGGCCGAGGAAGGCCGTAAACATTGTCGTCGCGCTCCCTTAACAGGTGAGACGTAATAGTACGGCTGTGAACTGATGCAGCGACACTGAATTCCATCCTTTGGCATACACGAAGGACTCGAATGTGTAACGGACAAAGCTCAGCAGCGTTATCTCACTGGCGTGATCGTATGACGAGGCCTCGCGGCGATTCACCGCTACAGCAATCCCAGCTCTCGCGAAGAATGTACACAAGATATAAGGAAGAAATATTCACGAGGGCTTTCGGAGCTCTAGATGCGCGCGCATCCTCGCCGCGGGCGATCTAGTGCAGCCACTCAGTTGGAACCCGATAAAATATGGCGCAATTAAGAAACAGGCTCGTCACAATGCCACCGAATTTCCATCCCCGTCATATTTAATAGCGAACAAGCCTCCGTGGAACCGTGTATGGTACAGTGGGTTACGGAAGCTGTAACGTTGGCAATTCGTCTGGCATTGTGCATCGCACAGTGGGATTATTTTAGTGTCGTTACTGGTTCTCCTTCTGCCTCGTTTTAAGCCCCTGCGTACAGCTAACCACAAAAACTTATGGTCCCATTTTTTCTTATGGTTCAACGCATTTTTATTTCTTACCACAACTTTTGGCAAGGATGCCTGACGTCTAGAGCAGTTAGATTTCAAATCGTGGCGGAACGTAACCGCTCGGAGCTTCATAAATTTCCAGTAATTTGATTTATGTTTGACTACTATTTCGCCTTGCGTTCTTCCTTACCAGTTGCTGTGGTTTATCTGAATCTTCGACATATTTGTCATCGGACAGTCGTCATGTGCAGAATTTTGTTGACTGGTACGATCTACTTAACGAATCACGACTGGCAACAAAAAATGGCAGCTTCTGGCATTTCAAGACGTACATAAGACATCTTCGTTATCAGTCTTTGAAGATCTCCCTCTCATTCCCGGAAGATTTGAGAATGCGCGGAGCAACGGGAGCACAGTGAGCGAAGCGGCAATAAAATAAGATAAATTGTGGGGTTCAGGGCTGTAGGATGATGCAACGTATTACTTTCTTTGGGCATGAAAAGGAAGACTGATGGGTAAAGAAGAAATTGTATATAGAACTCTAGTGCTGTGGGGCAATGAGAGGTATGAAAAAGCGTGAAAATCTCGTTTATCGGTTTCTCAGCAGACGGAGAAATTATTACGACGCATGGACATTGGTTATGGTAAATGCATGCGTATGAGCAAAAGAGCCTCCTGGAATTACCCTAGGTCCTGTTGTGCAGCAATTCCTATAGACGTCTCTTCGAGCTGACCTGAGTTGTATACGAGAAGTTTCGCTTTGCAGAAGCTCCGGTCCGTGCTGCACTGTTGTTGCATTCGTATATGTCATGTGATTGTGGTAGTTCGCAGTGTGGACCGGGTTCGGAGAGCGGTTAATACACGCGTAAAAGCGTCTATGTCAGAGGTAGAAAGAGAGACGAAGGAAGACCGTCCAGTCAAACAGTGAAATCCCATGAAGAATGAACCCCTGGACACGGATGCACAATGAGCCCGAGCGACAGACTCTCCGCAGTCTATGGTAGACTACTTGAAATGCATTGGCAATAAGCCAAGTCTCACCATTCTCGCGTCGTAGTAGTCTATTGGTAGCAGTTGTTGTGTCGTCGTTCCCGACAACGCGTACCACAGGGTCGCGCATGCTTTAAGAGTCCCCTGCTAAAATCCCTCGGAGTCATCGCTCTTCTGGGGCTCTAAACATCTACTCATTCTGCGATTTGCAACCGCCACAGAGACACTCATGAACTGGAAGCGTTGGACCATCATTCGCAAACGTTTTGGACATTATCAGCGGCAACTCTCCAAATGCGTTTATTCTTGTTAATGTAGCGAAACTACCATTCTAACTGTCGAAAGTCAAAACATAACCTTACGGACATTTGACCTTGAAAAAGGTAATTGCGATTGAGAGGCTTCCTAGGCCAGTTTGATGGGAACCGGAGAGCCTACTTTAAAGCCTACTAAAGTTTTCCTCCCAAGGCGGAGGTCACCAGTCAATCCACCGCAGACTCATCCCATAGTCCAGCGCAGTTTTCGCCTTTAGTGTGTAAAGTTAATCGAGCGCTATTTTCACGAGAGTCGTTTGTACGACCGCAGCCAGCAGCGAGTACTTGCAGACGCGGCTAGAAGTGATCTAACATTGGTGATGACTTGGAGCCAAGAAGAGATACGTCAAACACTTTGACGCCGAGATCTTGTATGACTCGAGAGTCACTAACTCCGAATTGGCAATTAAAGCCTGCATTATCAGTTCGAATCTATATTACGTTGGTCAGCTTCTCATTTTTAGCGAAAATCTTAATTAAAGCTGTGTTAAGAACTAAACAAATTCTAATCACCTCAATAGCTATACTGTTTCAATCCTCATTAAACTCGTGCTTGAGGAATTTCCAAAAACGGAATAGGTATTGTAAACTGTTATCCTTTCGCCTCGTTCCAATTCAGAAGACGCAGTCGCAGCACTCGAGTTCCTACTGGTTCGTTGAGATCGGCGTGATAGTCAATTACAGTGGAGGGTATACGTTTTGCCTGGTGCGGCTGCTCTCTCGCCAATTAGACCGGCAAGAGTTCTCCGCAGGCATAATACTGACCATCTTGTGGATCAGAAATTCTCTGTCTCGTTCCTGCGCAGCTTCCTGCGTAGTCCAATTGCAAAGGTATACGAACGTATTCTTGGTGCACTGATTGCTACAGCCTCGCTGCGCACGTGCTCCCAACAAACCGGTAGACTCCTAAATGTTTTTTACCAGCATTGCTATACTTCGATGGCTGCTAAGTGTGAGCAACCGAGGCTTCTGGCCCCCGGTTGGAGGCGTTGGAGCGAACCAATCGCAACAAGATCGTTAAAGAAACAACGCAGTGTTTTTCAGCTGGGCAAAAAGTAACGCTAGATCACCTGGCGTTTCAAAATCTATGGGAAGCAAACACCATACGGAACACCAAGCGGATTAGAATTGGTTGAGTGCCTTCAACGAGATGTCATCAAGATCCAGATGGGATGTAAACATTGACAGATAGTGATTCAGTTGATAGAATTTTTCCGAACTACAGTAAAAGTCACTTAGTTCGGAGTAGCAGAGATAGATTTCAGATATCTGGAGATCTGGTTAGGTTGTCATTAACGCGACAGGTGACCAACGATCCAACTAGGTCCATGTCATAGCTACTCAATTGGACTGTTGCGATGTCCATGTTCAAAAATAGGTCCGCTTCCACTGAATCGATACTTTCCATAGTTTCAATCCGCATTTCGATGTGATGAAGTTTCCATAAATTACATATCCATTTGTTCCTTGGTGACAAATCGTACTTATCGTGATAACAACTTACGACATGTACAAGAGACCCTCGAACCGTCAGAGCATGCGGGGCTCTAACTCAGCCTGCTTGTCCACCAGCCGAAAGGAAGCGTATATACACAGTAGACTGGAACAAGAATACGCAGTTGTACGATAGAATATGTATCTCTACATTGCACCAACACCCGGGTAATCGTTGTACACGTGGTTGAAACGTAATATCGGTAACGAGTACCTAATTCAAGCTCAGCCGCGTCATAAGTCTGGCAAAGTACGTTGTAAGTCGCCCAGGCTAGCTGGTAATGGTATTTATGGGCAATTGCCGCTACGCCGAGGGAGCAGATGGATTCACCACTCTTACTCTCGCTTCGCAACTCTCCTATCTGTCTTTTTCCATCTTTCGCTTTTCTCATTCCATCCTCTCATACCGATCTTGGTACTTTCTACGCGAATCCTTCGTGTCCACTATTGCCCACGGTCGCACGAGCTTCGGGAAACCATGACCATTGTGGAATTTCACGATAAATGGAATAACTGCGTGAGTTCGAGCGCGATATCGGAATCTTGGACTCGCCATCTCCTCAAAGCCGATCCGGGACGAAGAAGGCGGGGAGGAAAGAGAAACTAAAGGAGGGGAAAACACTGGAAGACTCAACGACGATGTTTTATATTGTTCCGGGTCCTACAAAGGTCATGCGGGTTAAATCCTTCTAGGTTACGAACCCTAGAAGGTCATGAACGCCAAATTTGTTTATGCATTTTTTTATATCGCTCGTCCCAATTCCAGACAAGAATCCAGTGACCCTATTTCCGTGTTGTTTATGCCATTCCTTTGGTCAACAATTGGGGTCTTGAGCAATCCCGAGCGTCTTGATTACCCGTCCTGCAGCTCGTTAAATATTCGCTAAGGTAAGACGAAACTTAGTATTAAACTATAGCAACAATTCCGCAAATGGACTACCCCCTCCCCGCACTTTCACTCCTTAGAATTTTGTATAATTTGCAAGATAATCTCTCGCCTCCTAATGAGTTCTCACGATAATTGCTCGCTGAGTCAGCCACAGAAGCAATAGCATCAGCCTTCGTAGAGATATAGAAAAAGAGTTGAAAGAAAAAAAGTTACCAGAATATTGGATATTCTTCGCGCCGTGGCGGACACCCGTGCGCGAGAGATCCAACCGAATTAATCTGATAAGTCCGAGTGTATGAGAGAGGCATTCGCCTAAGATGTTCCTCGATTCTGTGGATATTATCGAGTCGAGTGTACCACTGTGTTAGCCTCGAAGTTACATCAGGTACGAATCTACGTAGTATTCTCTTTTTCTCCTTTCTTTCTCTCTCTCTGCCTTCCACTTTCGACCATATGCTACGAAGCTTTTTTCCTACTGGAACGAGTGCACACGTTTTAGTTCTCCATGATAAAAAAAAACAGGTAACAAAATTTCGTGTTGATTTCCTAACCCACTTCCAGGCCAACATCAGCCACGTTATTTGAATATCATTTTTACTTCTCTTCATCGGGATTAATGATTATGGCCACGTAAATGTACTTTATTGCGCAACTTCAACGGAATTTTCGCCATTACCTCAAATAAGACGATACGGACTACCATTACTAAGTCTTTCTACTTTCCGTAGCAATTTTCGTGGTGGCGAAACTCTTGCAGATAAGCCTATGTCAAACTTCTAACATCGTTATATATTGGAAAGGATAATAAAAAAAATCGATAACGAAATGAATGCAATGTAATAGAGTACAGATCGCTAATTATCGATACCCATTTTTCATCGAACGAATCGCAACTTTTTAATCGAGAGACCAACAACCCTGGCATGGAGAAAACTTAGAAATCGACACAATGATAACACATGATTTAATTTCTGATTGTTGGCAATTTCTCTCACCCTTCTCCTTCGAAAACACTGAAAAATAAAAAAGAAGCTCAAAGGCAGAAATATAACAAGACCCTGCGATGTATACAATGACATTTACAATCGAACATTTTGCTGCCTCAGTTCGACCCTGACGCATCGGAGCTTCGGAAAAATAATGGCGCGAAAGGACATTTGCGCATGTGCAGGTTCTCATACGGTTACACGCAGGCTCGATCGTAAAGGCGCGCATTTGAATATGAATAAATCGTCCTGGAGCGTCTCTGAGTACTCTTTCTCTCGGACTATGCATATACATGTATAAATACACATACGAATATATATTTGTACGGTTTAGTTCTTTCTGGCTTTGCATTTGTTCAGTTGCAGACCCACAGAAGCATCCCCAAGCGTATATGCGTGTTGGGTTAAGGATCGGTAAATGCCGACTGTGTAAGAACAGCACAGGCACTGATGGGTAAGGCGGACACCGTTTGCCGGGCCACAAGAGCCACATCTCGGCAGTGTTTTACGTACGTCGCGTTTATGGATTGTTTAATGGCGACCGCCTACAAATTAGACGAGCGGTAAATCAGTATCGAGCAGACCTCCGTAAAGCACAATGGAAGAAACGCGTTGTACATACTATCTCATATATAACTCGTATACATAAATATAAATTTATATACATATATGTATACCGACACATAATATTCTGTCTATGGGTCTTTCGGATCATTGGTCAGAATGCAATGGGTGTTCAAAAAGGTCCAATAAGCCGTTTACGTAGACTTTTCTGCAAAGTATATGAATTTTCATTCATCGAACAGAATTTGACTTAGTTAGAATGCCATACGTGGCCATGAATCAGAACGGTTCAAGGAGAATTAGAAACAGGAAGACTCAAACTGTGATTACTCGCCCGTGGGCGAGAATTCCCGAGGCACCTAACAGAAGCAGAGCTCGAAGGAACGCTCCGCAGGTTGATTATCTCACCTGTCCACCCGGTGAGTTTCTCTCCTACTCGTCCCCCAAGTACTGTTTCACTTCTCGTCCGATGCTCCTCCTGTAATAGGCTCCTCGTGTCGTTCGTCCATCCTTCTGCCCCATAATCTTCCTCTCTCGTTCCCTCGACTACGATTATATTTCTTATTGCCAAGTCTTCGGCTTCCTTGACTCCTCGTAGACACATCGTTCTCTTTTGTAAAAAAGAAAACTCGGACTTTTCCGTGAGAACTAATTCTCTTCGTTTCGTACAAAAAAAAAAAATCGCTCGGGCAACGTACGGGAGATGAGTAAAATACACACAGTGTGAGCAATAAACTCTTTTATTCATTTTCGCTATTTTTTATCGACTCAAGAATCGGACTGTTTGCCGAGTCGAGCAATCGGATGAAAATATCAATTCGACGATGTAAAATTAATGTCAACAGATTCAAATTGTTGCTCTCCGTAATAGTTAAATTGTAAAATCCTGGAGAAAACAGTTCATATAGCCATTTTCTTTTCTCCGATGAATCATTTATGAGAAATCAATACATTAGTGACTTCGTGAAACCGGCGAAGAAGTGGAAGTGATGAGTGCATCACGGCAACGCTCAAGCCTATCCATTGCACGCGGAAAGGCGGAGCATGTTTGGTCCCTGTAAGTTGTCATTTCCTAGCGCAGTAGATTGGTAGTCGCTAAATAATGAATATCTCATCAACGGATCATCGTAGAAATAAATGGCCGAGGACTTTATTCTTCAGAATTTCACGTTCTATCCATCCTGTTCAGTTCAAATGCAATTTATGGGACACACTGTATACCGTGTCCAAGAGAACACAAGAAAACATTTGCTTTTTTGTTCAAGTCAATATATCAGCCCAGAGGCCCGTGTCTAACGGGTAATGCACCGACCGATCCTCCACTGTACGCCGCATTTCCTGTGCTGCACGACGACGACTACGACGACGATGAGGACACGAAAGAAGAGTGGAAAGCAAAGCTATTGCTGCTGCATCAGCATCATGGATCGCTCGACAAGAATAAACATAGCTTCTACTTCGTTGGATAATATTATAAGACCTATTATATACACATAATATATATATATAAAGCACAGAACACCCGGAGATTCCCCCGTTGCAAACGTGAAAATTTCACCTTTCCCGCGTATCGCAATTGACACCAAATTATTATCATTATATATCTGTATACAAAAAATGATGATGTTCTTCATATAGACATAGACAAATATTGTTTATGTATATATAATAGGAGATAATCAAGAGTTATATCAATTACTACGGAGAGGTGTGAGATAAAGAGCGTGTGTATGCATAAACAGGAAAGTTCACCATGCCAATCAATTTTATTTAAACAAAATGATTGAACAAAAAAGATTGATAAAAAATAAAAATTGTTTCCATGTCGCTTGGAGAATTTCTCCTTCAAGGGTTCGCTTTACCTTGTCGAAATTAATTTCCCCATTGAGATTGATTTATTGTAACACAAAGACCTTTTTTGTGGAATAAAATATTTTTTTGGTCAGAGAAGACTGTAACTTTAAGATATATCGGGCCTTTCCGGGTTTCTTACTGCCATATTCTTCGCCTGGGAAAATCATCTAGCACCTACCTCAACCTCCCTTGCCCCTCCTCCTCCTCCTCCTCCTCCTCCTCCTCCCCGTACCCCGTCCATGGACAAGATACCCCGTTACTTATATTATCCGACCTCGGAGTGCAGCCAGTATAGTGAAGTGAGCTTGCATACAAACACACACATACACATACATGAATCACACGAATGCACACATGCGCCAAGAGAGCTCATTGAGAGCTCCCAGCAACCGAGTTTTTTTTCCTATTCTTTTCTTCCTCTTTTTTTTCTATTCGCTCGAGGCGAACTCGAGCCCCGATCCCATCCTCGTGGAACGTCGGCCGAGGGGGTCAACGATAATAAAGAACGTTTATTTCTCGAAGCAACCTCTCGTCGCGTCTTATATGCGTCTGTCGTGTGCACCATGCTCCAAGCGAAATGCAACTCGGACATGTAAGAGCACGAGGAAGACAAAGAGAGAGGACATAACACTATTGTCTTTCTTGTGAAATAAAGTAGTCAAGAATGAAAAATAATGGAAAGCAGTGTGAAACTTCAGACAGGTGTCGAGACGAAAATTTTTATTTCAAACGAATAATACCCTTGACTTCAGTTTACAAGCAAAAATATTTTGAACTTTTCGGCTAAAAGCTTTCGAATCTAAATATAAAGCGAAAGCGAAAGAAACTTCGAGGTCTAAAAGTCTTGGATCCTAACATCGCGAAAATCAAATGATTCTCCTGACGAAAAGCAATCTAATCAAAACATATCGAAGAACAAACAAAAGTTTGCAACAGTCGAAAGAAGCTTGAGATAAAAACTCTCAAATCTGAACATTCCACGGGACAAACGCAAGTTGAGGTTTACTGCTGTTGAATAGAAATATATGCCAAAGATTAAAAATAAATTGAAGTTGAAAGCTCGCAGTCGAAGATAAATAGATCACAAGAACCCAAAGGTCAAACGGTGGGAAGGAGATGAGTTTAGCCATAAAAAATATTGTTTATACGACCTTAACCTTGATTGACCATCGATAGAGTTGTGAAAAGCGTCACATAGGGGAAAGAGAGGAAAAGAGCAGGAAGAGATGGAGAGATGAGAAAGAGATGGGGTCTAATTAGCCCGGCATACCGTCACAAACTGTAAGAGCAATCGGGCCCGGTCACCACATTCGGCCCCGGGGGGTAACCGGGCACAGCACATCGCCCAGGATTTTATCAGAAACTCAGCGCTCATATTCCTCTTTTACTTCAAGCTAGAACTCCGATTATACACATAAAATATATATATAACTAACAAACTGTTCGTATACAACATATACTTGTATGTGGATGTGTATATAAACATTATATCCACAAATACTCGTGTAGAACTTGGTAAGACCCATCCTGTGGCCTCTTGGGGTCGAGTTCACGCAGCGACGACACGTCGTTCTCTAGGCTTCGACCACGTCATGATTCTCCGACATTCCTCGATGCCACGAGTACGAATTATTCATAAATGAATATCCCCCCGCCGTTTCTCTTATCGACCATTTTTATTCGGTCTCTCTCGACTGCGTTTATGGACTGTACGCCATGTTTTTTTTTAGGTCACCTAAGGTCGAGAGACAGATCCGGGGGAGCCTAGAAAAGAAGTGCCCGCAAAAAGCGCACCTGGAAAGCCCCATAAAATCACGAATAATAACAGTCGAGGTTGGAGATGTAAAAGAAAAAGTTAAGACCAGTTGTCGATTAATGGTCCATTGTCCGAGACGTATAAACCTCGACTTTTTTTTCTTCCCATTCGTTTTTTATATCTTCGAGTTGTTGTGATTGACGAGCGACAAGAAGTTACGGGAGCTTCTGAGGTCATCCAAGGCGACCCTGCTCGTGGATCGTTGGTAAAATATACGGTGTGCGAGATTGTTTCTCAGAGCAATGAGCATTGTTTTTATTGTACCTACGTTTTGTTTCTACTCCCCCAGAAATATGCTTGGGCCAGCCAAGAGGCCATAACTGCCCTGTGTAATCGGCCATAGTTCGCACATGAGTATCGGGCACCCAGAAGCAACCAGAACTGCTAGTTTCAATAGTTGTGGCAAGTATACAGTAAAACCTTGCACTACCTTGCACCCGGAAGTTGGCGGAACATCGATGGATACGATTAGAGAGAGCTGGGACCTTGTTTTACTCTTATAGACCATTTTTCGGTCCATTTATTTCCTACCTCGTTCTGAGAGTTTTTTTTTCACTGCAAAGGGGCGCGCTACATGACTTTGAAACGTCTTGCGTTTCGACTTTAGCAGTTTAATCGTCTTTCTCATGAACCAACGTTTTTTTAAGTGGCGGATTAAGACTAAAAAATACAATATTCATCTGTCAGAATATATGTTATGAAATATATAAATGATTGAGAGTTTTCACTGTAGAAGGGAGACGCTTACGTCGTTTGCGCACTCTTCAGGCCGTCTAACATCGACTGGATGCCAACCCACTCTTACCTGGCCTATTCTCAAGCACCAGAGGCACATCGTTGTTTCAAAATTACCGCGTGAGATGCTATGAAAATGATAATTTATGGCGACAGCCCACGGATCTCTCGGAAGCACGTATCTGGTGCACGATGGTAAGATACGTCGACCGAGGCCACTGCCATCTTTGCTTCTCGCATAAATCGAGTCTTCTTTCACCTTCGGCAAAATTAAACTAATTTGAACATTTTCAAGATTCTTCTCATGGTTTATTGATACTTTTTCGTGATAAACTATCGTCCGATCTTCAGGGGAGTAACGGCAAATTTATTGAATTGTTAAATTTTTACTTGACGCACTTAAAAACTCTGAGGTTATTTGAAAACCAGATTGAAATTACGGCTCCGGTAAATTTAAGCTTTTAAAACACGTACAATAAAACAATTTTTAGGACATATTGTACTCAGACCAATCATTGATTACGAATTTATATTTAAAAGATCAAGATTCAAGTTCTCGACTCTCAATTTTGGGCTTCGAGGTTGGAATTAAAACTTAATTCGGCTCTCGCATCGGTCAGGTTGTCACGTTGTAATTTGTCATTAGAGGACGATAAAAACCGGTTTTTTGTTCAATTATGTCTTAACGATGTTACAGGAAACACATTTAGCATCTAGTGTAACTGGAAGCTCTTGCCGTATTTGCCAATTACGGACGTATTGTGACGAGGCAAAAAAAAAAAAGCAAGTCGGTGACTCCGTCTTTCGTCTCGAAGCATCGGGAAGACGATAAAAAAAAGACGCGTTGAATTGGCTCGCCACTTTAAATCCAGATTAAGAGCGCCGTTCTTCAGCCTGGGCCGTGACATGCTGATTACGGCAGGCTCCGCGACTCGTCGATCCAGAAACATTTAATTTAGATGTTGCAGCTTTTGAGCGCACACCAACGCGTCATTACTACGCGTTTGCCGCGGCGTGCTGCGAAGAATCGAGTGATCTCTCTGTTTCTATAGTGAAGTCGGTAATGGGCCTGACGTGCAAATCTTTCCGTATTGCCCTCTGGGGGAGCCCGACCAGGTTTTGTCTACGGCCACGACGCGGAAACGCCTTCGGCTACTATAAGCTGACCGTAACGGCATTCCGGGGTTATTTAAATATAAAAATTATTTGTTTATCCGTTGTTCCTATTGTGAAGAGGATGACACGAATAAGTTCGACGAGTTATCGAATAAAAAGAAGCGGCCGAAATAAAATTCTTTGTGAATTTCATAAC
This sequence comes from Dusona sp. PSUC_FEM 10030013, assembly GCA_018902295.1. NCBI lineage: Eukaryota > Metazoa > Arthropoda > Insecta > Hymenoptera > Ichneumonidae > Dusona > Dusona sp. PSUC_FEM 10030013. The sequence continues at coordinate 11,885 of JABSMR010057461.1, forward strand.
GGGCCGTAAACAACGGACCATGCAAAAAAATGGCTTCTTTGAATGAAATAATATAATGCAACAATGTTCCCGCCAGGCTATAAGATTACAGAGCCGAAGCTCGACGCTCCGAGGCTCTGCAGACTACTTCAATGATAAAGTTCTCGCATCACACATCGGATACGTGTTTATTCAATAATAACAAATTACCGAGCGATTCTGTGCAGTCATACTCTATAATTGAGACTACCGGGAGTGCCCCTGGGCTCTTTTCCAATGACTCTAGCTCGTAATGTCGTAGTGTAGGTGGATAAAGAACTTTATGCTGTTCCATTCTTGCTGAGGGTGACGAGGATGCCTCATTCAATCGCGGTCTCTCGCGAGTCTTATCCACGAGAACTCGATCACGTCCTGCTAATGCGAACATCTGGCAATTACCTTTTTCCTTGTCCGAGCGCAAAAAACAACATACAACACTCGCCTCTCGTGTAATGACCTTTGCTTCTTGTTTTTCCCTACAGGCCCATAAAAACATTCAATCGGCCAAGGAAATTACTTTTTTTGCTCACTCTTCGACACATTTCCGCAACTTTTCACAACCATTTGGATCGATCGCCATTGACCCTACGTGTTCAACAAAGTCAATTTAAACCTCCCTAAAAGTTTCATCCAATCTCCCAAATCAATTTCAATCTCATAATCCTCAAAGTTAAAATTCTCCTACAAGAAATAATCACTAGCTTAATGAATAGCTAATCGTTTTGAAATGTGTGTTCTTCCTTGAAACATCATATGTAAGTTTCGAAGTGACAACAATTATTTTTATTCTTTTCGCGCGGCCGAGCTATACTGGGACTTTCCCTGCCTCCCCAATTAAAATAAAGGCTTAAATCGTAATGATTCAATTAAATTCCCAACATTAAAATGATTCGGATCATTTGCAATTGTGCATTCTCAAGTTCTCGCAAATCACTTATATAGTCCGGAAAGGGGTTAGGGATCGACTCTACAAGAAGCCCGCGTTACGGCGAAAATTCTCACGGCCTCTGAACTCGAGTTCGTCATAACTGCAAATGGTATGAATGCCTGAACAGCAGGCAGTGGCAGCTACCGGTGGAGCTTCTATACATATCGGCCAGGATACCCGTAGACGATTCGTTACAACCTATAGATTACTCCGTCCGTGGATATATCCATACGAACATATATATGGATATAATGTGTATATATAAACACATATACAAGTATTAGTAATGACTGAATGTTCTTGGCTCTGATGGACGCTCTAAAATTGACTAGGGATATTAAGTCTGTTATATACGTTATAGACGTTACGGTCCTGCGAAACTGCACGGTGTACGTACAAAGAACTTATTGCGGTAAGCTCCGTCCCTCGATGACCAATATCCACGCACACTATTTTACTTCCACTGTTACACGCCAGTTTGCCTCGACATATTAAAGGTTTGCGGTTTGAGCTTCTGGGCTCTTCTTCTGTGATACTTTTTACCACTCGTCTCCAAATGAAGATATTTTTTTATACTCTTTTAAAAAAAGTGTTTCTTTTTTTCATTTTCGATTTTTTGATTACTATATCGTTGATATATCATGGGAGAAAAGTGGAATGGAAAAATTTGCGAGACCCTTAGAACTGTAAGTGATTACGCAAGTGATTAAATGTACGATCAGTTCCGGAGGCAAGAAAATGGCGGATTTAATGCTCGCTGCGTTGGTTCCAGCCTCGATCAACGATCCCAACGACCGGGAACTGAGGTGCGAAGGTGGCACATGCCTCTCGAACACCTGTTACCGTCATTATCATCAAGGATTACGGTCGCCCGAGCTATTCACTCCAGAAAACACAGGAGCGAGGCTGAATGATGAGCCTCTAATTTCTACCTCCCGATAAGGCAAACTTCTTGTACACCTTAAGGCATCCTTGCATATCCCATCCAATCAAACTCCCACTTAAACATGCTTTACACGTACAGACGCAACCAAAAGCTCAGTCGATGGTTATGTTGGTGCTCATCGGTTCGACATAATTCCCAAAAAAATCACTTCAAGATGCCCTTCAAGATGCCATCAACATTCATTTTCGGCAATAATAACATCGAAACGTTCAAAAAAATATTTAATCATTTGAATGAAAAATGTTCGATTAATCATTGGAAAACATCGTTTTCGTCACATGAAATTGATTCCCTCATTTTTTACACGTTCAGTAACGTTTTTTTTATATCTCTCGATTGTTTTTAATTTTAATTTTTGTATTTTTTAAAAATTAACAATCGTATAGAGTTTGTTATTTACATTATTTACTTATATACAATAAAAAAGTGAACTTAGTTTTCGAACTTACATTTCATTCACGATCAAATAAAAATCATTATTAAAAAAAAAATACTAATGACAA
>JABSMR010057571.1:0-14274 GCA_018902295.1 Dusona sp. PSUC_FEM 10030013
ACAACATCCTCGAAACTGCTGTAATTACTTGATTATTACAGAAATAATTTTTGAAAATTTTCGAAAACAGTTGGAAACGCGGTCGCTCCGGTAAAGTCTTGAAGCGAACTCTCTTTCATAAATGTACTTGTCTCCGAGTCGCTGCCGCGACTTTAGATACAAAGCATTATCACTTGATATTATTCAAGGTCTAAATAATTTTCTTTTAACCCTTACTTGCCATACCTCCTTGCTGCTACTGGCTTATTTCGTGCTTGCTGGGGTGTAATCCACCCCTAGGTGGCAAGCAAGGGTTAATTAACAAGAGAAAAAGTAAAGGTAAATGACAAATAATAAAATAATCAGGCTCAATCTAATATGTTTAGGGTTTAGTAAAAACAAATCCTTTGGCCTACAAATCTTTTACATCATGCAAAAAAGCGCGAAAGCATCACATCGTTATGTTTCGTTTAGTGATATCAGTTCGTCAAATAATCCTTCGTAAATTAATTTTAATCGCTACATCTCAAACGATACGATTGTACACTAAATTGCGATTTATCCCCATAGAATTTCCCGTTGAATTTTCTCCCCCGTGTCCCGCTGTATTTTATTTCTAGAAAATTTCGTGCACCTGCACGTTCGATCTTTTTTTTCTCTATTCTTACAGCTAGTTAGCTACGGTACTATTAATATAGGGAACGCTCTAAGGTCGAATATATATCTTCGATCTTTTTCTTTTTTTTATTATTTTTCATCTCTCGACCAAAGTTACAACGGGCAACAACCCCGCCCACACGGAACCCGTGGGGCCCTCAGAATAGATTTCGTCCACAGGCCCAATTTACGAAAGGGCCCATTTTACTTCTCGTATAGAGCAAGCCAGAACGGATCATTCGTGTAGTCCCGAAAGTTTTCTTTCTTCTCGCTCTGATCTCAAGACAAACGAATTGGTTCTAACTCTCTCCCTCTCTCCTGCTCTGTTTCTCTTCTTCGTAACGAACGGGGGTGAGAAGGACCAGGAAACGTTCCACCACTAATTTGATGCTTTCCGAACGGTTCTCTATACGAGGCCGGAAGCGCACGGGCTATATAACACGCTCTTTCAGGCTTTTGATGATTTGCCGCTCGCGCGCGTCAGCACAAACGATCCTCGAAACAGGTTAACCCGACGAGAGTCGTTAATTAGCAAGTGAGAGCCAGCCAGAATCGAAACCGTACGAGCCTCGTATAAACACATACATAAACATACGTATAAATACATATATGTGTAAAAGGAACGGTGAACTCTACCGCCCCTTTCAAATCTCACACGAGTTTTTAATTTTCCCCACAAAATCGCTTTCCACATATCCACGCTGTTCGAAACTTTAATCGGTTTCGATGAAACACCCTTTCTCTTAACCTTTTACCTCTCGTTCCCATCAAGACCGACCACCAGCAATTGCCCAACGTTTTAGATTCTACCCTTTGTAGGATATTTATTTCAAGAATCTTGTGTCTAACAGCGTTTTCAAATGATTTTTATGGTTACCTTGGCTTATTAAGTACCGCGATGGAAAATCAAATTATCCCCTTGGCCCCTGAAAACGTAACGGCAGAATAGTGACTTGGAAAAAAAAACATTTACGATCTTGCTACAGGTCCTGAATGAAGAGAACGCGGTTGCGATTTATGAAAGATAAATGTATCCACTCAATGCAGAAAGAACGAAAGAATACAAGTTAACTCCGAGAAGTTCTATCCTCCCTTCCTCGTTGTTCGCGAGTCAACGAAGCGCGGATATTAATCTTGCCAGAAAGGAAGAAAGTTTTTTTTTGTCGACCATGTCACACGCCTCTGTGGCGTCGGTGAAACCGACCTAGAGTCTCGAGTTAAAGAGGCACTTTGACGCTTCTGGCTTTCGGCAAAAATGCTCTAGAAGTTCACAACGTGACACGTCACCGTGGCTAATCGAGACACGAGATGCGTCAGCCTTCGGTAATGATGCTCTTTACCCTGATCCAACCGTGATGGCACAACGTATCACTGGATCGCAAGGTTGGTAATTGGGTCTCTCATATCCTGAAAAATTCTCAACTACATCAATGTGTTGGAGAGAAAAAAGCTTCTGATTTCATGTTGGCGGTGTTACGAGCCACATAGAAAAAGAGAATGATGGCCCTTTCACTATCGTCGACGGAGTGTTATGAGCCCGGTACCCCGTAATAATCTTCCTTCCTACCCTCGTAATACACGCACCTATTAATGTCGATCCCTTCGTGGCGAGATGCGCTGTGTATGCTTTCGGGCCGCTTTGCTACGACACCGCTGGATTATTTTAACGGGAGTGTGTTTAACGCCTACCAGGGCCCAATGTTCGGAAAAGACCTCTTCACGCGCGGCCTCGACGAATGACGATACCCTGAAAACGCAAGCTTGAGCAAACGAGGCGGTAAATGTAGTGGCAGGTCCGCATTTCCATCATGGAATGATGCACCAGAGATCAGCTATGTGGATATGGGAATACGAGCAATTTAGGTTATGTTGGAGACAGTTATCGGGTGGTAGAGGCGCGGCCTATTTTGCGGCTCTTTAGAACACCTTCAAAGAAACTTCAAAACGATCGGGCCTGTTAGCCGCTCAAGGAACCTTCTCTTGAGGCCACTTAAACGAAAAGCGGATGCGTTATGAGTATAGCCAATACTTAGCGCTTCAAGGATCTTTCTCATTTTCATCAATGTCGGAAGAGCCGGGCGGTCTCTATGCGTTTTGACCGATTTGACACTCTCTCTCTCCGGCACATCTTTGTCTCCGGCACATCCGACCGGATCCTTACGTCTTTGGTGCAGTAATACCTCTCGGCCAAATTATAACATCACAGATCCTTCGCGCAATAGACACCCAGAATTGAAGGGTGTAAAGATAATAGCTGGTTGGTACTTCCTTTTTGGTAAGAATAGTGTTGTATCATTACTTAGGGATGTGCAATTTTCTCAGTGACGAATGAAGGTGGTACTAGTCATTATATCATCATGCTGCTCGAAAGGAAAACGCTGAGAGAAGATTTTATTTCACTCTTTTGATGGTTATTTCGTAATGAATCTAAATGGTCGTCTTTGCTATCGTTTTTCTCTGTTGATTAAATATATTCCATTTATTTAAAACTTAAAGTTGTCAGCTTGCCTAAACTGTGAGCCCCCAAGCCTGTACATTTTCCTTAAAAGGAACAACGTATCTGCGGACTCGGAGCTTATCCATTTATAAGTATTCAATCCATCGTGAAACCGGTACCTTCCTCAAAATAGACATCGTTCTTTCGCACGGGAGTGTCAATAATCACGGGTGTCCTAAACACCTTCCTTCAAAGAAGCCATCACAGCTGATCGTCTTCTCGTTCACACTTCGCTCCGTACATGGCCTGCAAGTTCTTATTAAGCCTCTCCGTGAATGTCTAAGAAGCTCGTTCACAAATGAGGATGGAACATCACAGCACGCGCTCCCCTTATCCTCAAGCGTGTAAGATAGAAATGCACAGCGGAGATTTTATGCGAGCACAAAAAAGCTAAAGCTGCAAGCGCACCGAGTACATTCGTTCACACCATTTTATTCTTACCCGGTTGTGTTGTTCATTGCCAAAGGAGACATCATACTGCGATCGGACACGTTCTAAATAATATGTAACATCTATGTACGACTGATTGACCGGTTGACCCCCGGGTCGTCCTCGTCAATGCGAGAGTTTAGCCCACAGTGGACAAACTTTGGTCTACCCAAGACAGCAGGCGAGTTATGTATACGAGTTTACCAAGCCATCGGAGGTTAACAGACCTTTAAGCGAAATGGCCCACCCGAGGTGGTCAAGCGAACAAACTAACGCGTGATCCAACAAAATATGGACAATGTGTGTACACACGATGAATACCATCACTATGGCTGGTGGTATATGTTGAGAAAAGTCGCCCTTTGCTTTGCAACGACGTGCGGTCTTCTATGGCCAGTCTCAATCCAGAGATTCTCCACAGGCATACACAATACCTTAATTTTACTCGGATACGACCCCTACCGACCTTTGCGGATCCTTCCGGACCGATGACTTCGTCTTTTTCCAGCTTCGTCTTTGGACATCTTCGAGAGACACCCACTCCCATTCGCACTACGGATACCTCATCCTACAGGGACAGACTCCGATTGTTGTTAAATATTTTTGTCACCGGTAACATCTTTGTGAAAGCGTGAGCCACCTCGGTCCTTTATCTTTTGACGACGCCTTTTATGCACGGCAAAGTTGGTCAATAGACGCGTGTGTTCCGGACTCGTTACCCACCCGTGCCAGCACACAATTCCAGCGTTTTCCATTGTGCTCTGAAATCGTGACACGGAGTAGATCTTTCTTTTTCCTTTTTTCTTTTCCTTAATCCGAGTTCTCGCTGCTTGGAAGAAGCGTAAAAAAAAGAGAAATAAGAATAGGATGTTTTTTTTTCTTGAGAAAAGCAAGAGAATGAGGGTGGAGAACATAAGGATGACATCAAGAGAACAGACGGTCAGTTTTGATGGCGCTTTTTCGTACCCCCTCATTTTTGACTCCGCACCGGGTCGAATCTGACCGGTGAATCTTTCGTTGACCTTGTTCTCGTGAAATACTGCCGTTCGATTGAAACTATAACTCTCCAGTGGGTTATCTTCAGTCAAGCACACGTGTGCAACCAATTTCTTTTATATCCTATATTGAATCTTTGACGTTTTATATCTGCACGTTAGCTCATCTCTCACGTATTGTTTGGTTTCTTTTTACACACGGTGTCAAGCTCCATTTTCTCTAGAGACGCGAGAGGAAGAAATAAGTTTTCTCCTAAGTTTATCTTGCCGCATATACCTGCGGGTAGGAGTTGCGTAGTTCGTTCGATTCACGACGGGGGCCGGTACATGTAGGTCGTATATTCCATTAGTTCGATTATCCTTTATTATGGTGTGTAGAATAAAAAAAACAACCCTCATGAGTTGCACGCATAAAAGGAATCGACTCGATTCTTCAGCGAAGGGGCTTCAAGGGCAAAATTGTGGGAGTTACGTATTTCCGTGCGATCTTTTTTGATGAGGGTATTATATCACGTCATCAATATTCTTCCAAACAACTCAAAATCAGTAGCCTAGCTTTGGAACTAAAATTTTAATATATCATGATTTCCATTTATAACTGCATGGCACTTTGGAACGAATGAATAAAATAAAATGATGTTTCATTTTTTCCTTAAATACAGATCTTGTTTGTGATAGCCTGGACAATTTCGCTGGCCAATTTGATCTTCGAACCAGATCGTACCAACAACTCGGTGAGTCAAATACTAATTATACTTACAATTGCACTGTCTGACAAAACAAAAAAAAATCTTTTTGTCCGTACTCCACGAAATAATTCACACGGTGCGAAATAACGAAATTATTGGGTCGTGCCTTAATTGCGTCGCAATTAGGCGCTTATGCCAGATCGTTTTTTTTTTTAATCTGACTTTTTTTTTACTCTTCGTTTTCACTGGCCATATAAGATCGGATATCTCACCTCCTTCGGGTATGTCCGAAGTGGGCAATTATATTCGCGACGTGCCCGTTCACACAAACATCGCCTTCGTTCTGTGATGTCGAAAAAAGGAAGACATCGCGCTTATTTCACGAGAGGGATTTGGTAGATCGCGGGACTGCTGCGAATGTATAGAGAGTGCACGATGAAACACTCCCCAAGTCTCCGAAGATTATGTTTCTCGTTTCCTTTTTTTTTCTCACAGCGCAATAACGTTTTATTTGTTGCCTCATCGACAGTGAGCCTTCGTAATAAAGATATTTCGCGAGTGAGGACAACATTGTTCCCTCAAGCGTCAACAGCGCGTACATGACTTTCTGTGCATGATATTGACGGCTCTATATGTGTCAGTATGCTACGTAAACGCTCGTCAATTATCTTTATCCTGCCCAAATTACTCCGCTGGCGTCATCGACATGCATGCTTGCAACGACCAAGGAAAAAGGAACAGCATCGTGTACCAACTTTCCCTCGCGGAACGAAATATTTATTGCATGGAGATAATGGATCTGAAAAAAAGTATATCCATATAACACTTGTTAATAATGATATTTTGGAAACTACGTTAACGGTAAGAAACAGACTGATCGTTTCTTTTGACAAGCTACCTGATTCTTAATGTGAGCCAAGAGTTTACCGATCAATCTCCAAGTTACAAAGCATAAAAAAAGCCATTTTACGTCACTATTTAGTAAAACATTTATGTACAAAAAAGTAAAGAAAGGAATTCCAGTGGGACGTCCTTCCCCAAACCAGAGCGTCGAGCGTATACAGGGAAGTTGTAAGCGAAAAATAAAATGAAAATGGCAAAGACGAAAAAAAAAAACGATTGAGAACACAGGAAGAAGATAAATGGATCAGGCTATGTGTGTGCAAGGGCGAAGAAAGGTAGGAGCGGTAAAAGTTAGTATATCATCTACGAAAACTCATAAGGGCGGATCCTAGACTAGTTAACATGGAAATCTCTTAGGATGGAAGTTTTTTGAGTCTCATGAATTGATATTTGACTGGCTCAGTTGTGAGACCGGAGGGAGGATGGTTGACGTTGGTTGTGAAAAGAGTGCGTGCTCGTATTTGACTACGAGACTCTTTCTTTCTCTATTTTCTTCCCCTATTTTTTTACTCCTCTTTCTTACTCGTTCTCTCGTTCGGTCCATATTTCTAAGCCCTCCACCCCTCGTTTACACCCCCGCGACGTGAAGACCAAACAAGACATTGCCTCGGGGATCCTACCGATCTTCGGGTAACCATAACAACGCCATGGGAGCCCACAATAGTCTGTGAGACGCAGAGCTATAATACATACACAAATATAATGTATATGTACAGAAAAGACGAAAGGAGAAAAGACGAGGCACGGGTGCGCAGTGTTGAGCCATCAGTCGAATGGATTTTCCGCGGCTATGGGCAAACATAAGCAAACATGGGCGTCGTAGCAAAAAGGGAACGAGGGAGTACGAGGACAGAAATGGGACCAGGCTAAAGGACGAAAACAGTCCACGACCTTTCTCTCTCTCTCTCTCTTTCTCTTTCTCTCCGTAGTATATACACTGCAATTCTTCGTTGTGCCCTCTTTTGCCCCCGTATGGCCCAGTCCGAACCCTCGCATTGCCCTTCGCTTTTTCATGTATGCTATAGCCAACAATAAACGTGTAGGATAATATACACTCGTTAAGAAAGTCTTGTAACATTCACGAAGAAACGAAACCAGCTTCCTTGTAGATATGTGGTAGCATTCTATATAGTGTGTCGCGCAGTATGATGGTATTATATATATTTTGATATATTTATATGGATACAGAACGATTTATATAATTCTACAGAGGGCCTTAAAAGTTTTGGACAAGGATTACAGGATAAATAGATTGTTGAATTCGTAACGAAAAAGTCCTTATCTATTTTTTTTTTTTACGAATAGGTTCTTGAATCATAATAATAATCGTAATATATGAGATAAAATCTCAAGGACATTTCTCCTCGGAATGTTGTCATCTAATCATTCCTCGTAATTTTTGCGATGGTCTGTATATTTGTTTTTATAGATCGTCGGCTAATAAGCATCATGGCATTATTTCCGAAACATGGCACTTGAAGATACGACCTTTTGCTATTAAAAATATAATAATTGCATATATGTATCGTAAATTTGGTTTTTTACTGTATAATGATACGTGCGAACTTGCAAACGTTTTGTGTAGACTTTGAAGAAAATACCATTTTTTTGAACATAACGTGCTTGTCCCACAATAGTCTGCGACGAATATTTCATTCGCTTCCTTCTACACGTATAAGGCTGAAAATCTATTTAACTATTTTAACCTGTGAGCAATGGAGATCTGGTGTAAGAAAGAAGATTGAAGAATAAATCTTACACATACATGTGGGTACAAAATGGCTAGGGCCTCGGTAAAGCGATCGAATATAATGCGTCCATGGAAACTGGACTCCCCGTCGAGTTGCGCTTATTATATGGCATTACTCGAACTATAATAGTGCATCGTCGGGTTTCACGTTTGTGTATTTGTGATTCATTCGCGGGCAACCGACTTTGCTATTATTGTTATTGTATGCAGCGAAGAAAGACGATTTTTTCGCGCAAAACCGTCGAGGACATTGCGCCAGATTGAATTCGTACTATTAGTCCTACACGGACTGTGTCATTGTCAATCGAAATGAATGTCAAGACGACAACTCGAAAAAAAATAAAAATCAATAAACTTCTCGTGGCCCAGTTTGCCTTTCGATGGTCTTTTGATTTATTGATGTTCAATTTATGAAATATAAACTTTATGACATTGATTTATTAGGTGTGGCAATTGATCAGAGCGTCAGCAATGAATGAACTCAAAAAATTCATCAGGCCCATTGAGCAATTTGTTTTGTATCAATCCCCATCGCAAAGATAATTGTAAACAAAATCTTGATATTTTCTATATTATCCCTTTCGCTTACAATTATGGTGATTAAATTCTTAGTTTTTTGGATATTTTTTACGAGTATTTTCCCATTAATGGTTCCTTGAAAAAAAAAAAAAAATTCATCTTTTTCCTTATTCATTTTTGCTCTAAATGATGTTTTATGAAAATTAAACGACATAAAATAATATCTCATACAGAATCAATTACACAAATTGATTTAAAAATAATCCTCACCAGATTACCTAAAATAAGTTAATTACTCTAACGATAACAAGAAAATCTCTAATTCCCTGGGCGTCTCATTGTTGCCGTTGACTAAAGCGATTTCGGGTAAAATCATTAGTTGACGTAAAATAGAACGGTTACGCCGACAAGCCGGGGGGAAACGAAAAGTTTGGAGGGAAAGGAAAAAAACTAGCAGACAATGGGCGGAGAATCGGCAGAGTTCGAGAGACAGCGGGATATAAAAATCCGTGTATACACCTCAAATCTTCTATATACGAAAGGAAAGACGAAACCGGATGCTGGGATTACGAATCCTTGCGCGAGATTTCCTAAAGAACACAACACTCTCGATCTTCTTTTCGCCAGATAAATAGCGAGTCCGTAATGGTTGGAAAGAGAAAAATAGAGAGGGGCAGAAGAGCAGTGAGAGAGAAGTGGACCGAAATAAAAATGGGCGAAAGTGGATGAGGCCAAAAAAAAGGTATATTGTAAGCATTTCCTGTCCGGTGCAGCGGTGCATCGAACGGGGCCATGGGGTGCTCTCTGGACCATTCTCGGATTAGTCGGCCATCCGAACGAAAAATGGAAAGGAAGAAAAAGAGAATCGAGCCAAAAAAAAGCCATGAATTGTAGTAATTTGAGTGCTATAACTTAAAATGGCTGCGGCGATACTTTGGGGAATCGTGCTCTGGGGTTATCTCCCGGTCGCTTCCGTTCTCTTATAGTTTTTTTTCTTATTATTTTCATTCTTCCGTCTTCATTCTTGACAAAGAGAGAAAATTTCATACGTGAATCGAGAAACTTGGAGGGCGAAAAAAATGAGAGCAATTTTTCGGCATGTGGCAGGTGCGAGCGTATAATATTTCGCAAAAATCTCGAAAGATTGCCTCTCGAGTGTGAGAACGAGAGGGTGTAACTACGGTAGCCATGGAAAAACGGATCGGATTATTCGTTTTTTTTTTTTATCTTGCTCTCCTCGAACTGTATCTCGACTTAGTTTTTTTTGGGACTCATCGTTGCGTTAAAAAAACAGGGGTAGCATGACGTAGAGAAAGAAAAATCGATAGGAGGGTCGCTTATGATCCGCTTATTATATAACGGGCGAGGGATCACAGGTGGGTTTGTGGTGAACTAATGAATTCTAACTTTATAATAGACCCCTTCCGTGTGCCTCCTGAATATTTATTTCTCGAATCTGAACTCTCCAATTTTTTGTTTCCTTTTTTTTCATTAGGTGTACCGTTTTGCCGTGTACATATTTTAGTCGGATGCCAGATTGCTTTGAGTAACTCTCAATTCGATAAATAAATAGATAATATTTCATTACGTCGAATCTGTTTTGGGATAACTAATGAGAAAATACGTTGGCTGTCCCCGAGTAACCGTTGTATCTCAAAGATTTCGGGTTATTAATCTCCATGAAATTAAAGCTAGGGAATGAGATATTGGAATGAAGCGGGTCGCGGTGGAATGGGGGGAAAATAATAATTCGATCAAATATCGTCGAACGCCGAGCACGTATGACGGGTTTCACATTTAAATCATCCTCTCCTCCTCAACACCCCTTTCTCTTTCACCCCAACTTTCCGTCGCGGTCACAGGTTGAAATTCGAACGCGCAATCGCGGCCCACACGCACAACTCGACCGTACATATATAAATTCGTCCGGAATATCCAGTTTCATCGGTTACTAAATCTTAAATTGGGAGAAACCTTTTTTTTCCTCCTCAAATTGCAATAGGCACGGGTAAATATCGAATTTCCGTACCCCGAGAGAGAGAGACTAAGAGTGCAGCGCGAAGGGGCAAGGGAGGGAAAGGAAGAAAGAATTGTTAATCAAGCGAAACGTCCGGTGGTAAAACCCCTTTGAAATTCGACGCAGTATATTTATTACCGAGACTTCTGATCGGAGATGAAGATGATTATGTATAAATGTACTCGACGCCTCACCGAAATTTGATATGCGATATTCATTGTCAAAATTCTATAGAAATACTCATTTTTCATAAGAATTAGTCCAGCAAAAGAAATCAATTTTGTATTATTCAATTAAGGGGTTTGACCAGGGTAAAAAGTCGATCCGTGCTCGTGAAGATTTTCACAATGACAAAGATGAAAAATGGTCAAAGAGAAATTTTCGTAAGGTCCAAGGACTCCAATTTTGCATTCTTCCAACCGCGTTGACAGCAAAACAAATTTTATCAAGGCGGTCTGATCTAACGATTCGATCGCCTCGTTATCGTCCTACGTGGCCGTTTTTTGGATTTTCATTTTGGAATCATCATTCATCAACTCATCAAGTCATCATTTTGGAATTTTTCAAAATTTCTAAATTCCAAATCGTACAACGATAGCTGCTCATACGTTGTTTTCAAAATTCTGTCATTTTTTTTATTTCAAATGACGCGTACCGCCAGTTTGCTGTCAACCGTACGGCGGAGTTTTTTTGGAGGCGTCTCTTTTGACCTCGTATATCTCGTGCTTATAAACGACCAGAGCTACTCAAATTTTCCTATTATGTTTGCTCTATACTTATAGTTTACGCGTCATGAAACAAAAAATTAATATACGATATTGTTTACTTTGAATATATTCTCAAAAATACCTACAATTTCCGGCCAGTTACCCTTGCGAAACCCCTTAACTGTTAATTAGTTTATTAATTATTTAATTCGATTCATTTAACTGCTTTCCTCGATTACTACTTGGAAAAAATTCACAATCAATGACCTTTACCTTCAAGATATTTATTACCATTGGATGTATTTATCATTCTCGACGTCAATTAAAATTTAAAAAAAAAAAAATTATAATCGAAGCTATTTCGAAAAATGACCTGAACTATAATGAACCTGATGAAAATAAAAACTTATTTGGTACGATAATCGGAAGAGTGAAAAAAAATGACGATCTAATACAATGATATACTTCTCTTTTTTCCATACTCATTCACTTGTATCTTTTCTATCTCGGAGAGGGTGCGTAACGACAATGAAAAAAATTGTGGTTTTACCTGAGTCGAGAAGAAAAAAAGGTTGAAAAAAGTGGTAAAAAAAGTTTCTCGACGCCCCCAGCAACCCTGGAATTATGGGTTTTCTGATGTATGCCCCTTAATACGTTGCCTCATGGTCTTGCCCTTTTCCTCCTTGCTTTGCTCTTCATCTCGTAACATCTTTTTTTTTTATGTATTTTTTTTGTCGTATTCAAAAGGCTTCTTGCGTTTCCCACGACATCACGTGTTTGGCTGCACGTGGTCAGCGCGGGGCTGACTTTTTTCGTGTTTTTAATATTCTTTTTTCAACTTAGTTTTTCATCCTCATGCAATCTCACGTGAGCGACACCCGCAACAACATCTTCTCGTATAGCTACAAAAATAACTGTATAGACATTCTCGTATTTATTGTTCAAAAGCCAGAGAACGCGTTTTACCTTTCTTCATCTTTTCGCCGGATGAAAGAAATTATCTATTAATAGACGCGTGCCCGATCATCCCCTATCGATAAAGCATTTAAAAAAAAAGCACAAAAAACTCTTGCGGTTCGTGTACGGACTTGACCGCAGAGTTGTGGAATTCTCTTCAATGTTTTCGATCCGTTTTTATTGGCGAAAAAATAAGGATAGAGACAGGAGAGAAAGGGTTTGGGTCGAACTGAGAATTTGAGCCAAGTTCGCGTGTCAGTGAGGCAAGCCTCATCATCGCACGTGGAGATGAAACGTATTCGAGATGTGGATTACATACACCAGCATGTAAAAGTGTGGCGGGCATTTATTTCCTTTTTTCAATTCGTTTTTTTCAAACATTATTTCGCTGCTTGGTATTTTTTCTTCTTATTCGCAACCCTGGAGCTCGGTGGACCGCGGCAATTTTAAAGCCTCCTTCCCTCTTTCGTGCGCATTTCTGTATGATACATGCATAATACAAGGGAGCCTCGTCGTATATAGAAAGTACAACTGGCTCGCGATATTCACGTTACACAACCTCGGCAACGAGGGTAACGAGCCGCATCGAGAACTCTTTGGAAAAAAAGTTGAAAGAAATAATCATAAACAGAATAAAGAATGAAAAAAATCGAGTTGATCGCGAGCCGGTGAAAGAAAGAAAAAAAAATGGCAAGTGTTATATCGAGTTTCGAGATCGAACACGAATATATGTATTCGACGTACCCTCCTCCCTTCATCACCGCATACATAATATATATATGTAGGTATACCTTTGCTGGATCTCTCGCGTCGAACGGAAGTGGTCACTCGAGACTTCAGTAATAATTGCTGGCAGGCGAGTACTCCGGGAGAGAAAAAGACGACATAGAAGGAAAAAAAGCAGAGACGAAGGAACTTTGTGTTCTGGATCTTGCCAAGCCTCTGCAGACTATCCGCGACCACTTTTGATGACCACTGTTCTCTTCTCCATTTCCACTAGCCGATTTTATCTACATTTGGATTTATTGCTATGAATTTGGATCAGAATTTTACTTTTAACATTTTTTAAAGAAGAAATATAATTATTGATTGTTACATCGAAGATAAATGAGGTTTTTGATGATGCTGCAGTCTTATATATATTTTATTATTATACAGGGTGATTCAGAATAGTATATAAACCCGTGACTATCGGGATCGGGACGTGATTTTAAGGGTAACTGCAAAGGAATTTTTTTTTTGGTGCAATAGTTTTTAAATGGCAACTAATAGAATTTGCGTTTTCTCAGCCAATCCAGAGGTCACTTGCGGCCATGATTGACGACGCCTCAACAGGGTAGGATTAGTAAGCAAAAGTGGTTGAAGCATTGAACGGACCGCAGCAGTGTCGTTTGTTTTAGAATCGACATCGCGCGAAGCTTTTATGCGCGAGAACAACTGTTGTATTCCAAGTGACATTATTGCAACCTCACTTTTTGAAACGCGCGGAGCTATGATATGTATCGAAATGTCAGTGGCGTTTTTGTTTGGTTAAAGGATCCTTGACACATACTAGTAAAAAGGAAAATGCTATAAGATGAAAATTTCAGCTCTCATCGAGCGAAAATCACAATAAGCGCGATTACCTAAATTCTTTGATTAATTATTTTTAACGCATTAAAAATATATTTTTGAGACATGCCAAATAGAGTTGAGGTATAATTTTTGGATATTGAAAATACATCGTTGTATTTTTAAGTACAGTTTGGTTTTATGAGAAAAAAAATGTATTTCTGTAAAACTTTATTAAAAAAAAATGATTACATTAAAAATCATAAAACATGTTTGAATTGGATATGTTTTAGCAACGATTGTAGCTATTTATTTTTCGATACCCAAATACATTTTCTTGTATATAAACAAACGTTTAAATTTTCCGAGCATTCCGTTATTCCGGATTGTTTTCATGTGCCTAGCCCCGCCAAAGGAAAAATCGAGAATAAAAATCGAAGAGAAATTCGCAAAAATCGATGCGTTTTTTAAAAACTCAAAATCAACGCCTTTCCATAGACGCCGCGGTATTATCAAAGATTTTTCGGGGGTATATCGAGCATATACTTTAAATATAAAAAAGTTATACATTCTCTATGTTTTATAAAAATTCTATAGAATATCTACATTATATAGAAATTTATT
>JABSMR010057682.1:0-14252 GCA_018902295.1 Dusona sp. PSUC_FEM 10030013
TAAATTGTGAATTTTTGAAAAACCTGAAGTAAAGTTATCAATAAAATTATATTTGTAATATCTTCAAAAACTGCTCCAAACATCCCCTGAACAAAATATGAAAATACAAAAAGATGAAGATGCAGAACGTCAAAAATGTCAGCAACCTTATTCAGTCCTAAAATAGAAAAAAAGTGTTTCAAACATTTTTGGAGTGTACTTTTGTGTTGATTTTTAAGCTAGACGAATCAAGTGAATGGCGGACAAAATGTTTGTTCAAAGAGGAGCGGGAATCTGTAACTGGTGGAAAATTGATTGGGGACCAAAAATAAAAAATAAAAAAATTGTGCAATTCGATGGATTTGAAATTTTTGCCGTAACACAGAGAAGTAACTTTTCCATTCACGTTCGACCCTCACGAGTACGCTTCACCTCTTGTTGGACTCTCGTTTCATGGGCTATATACCATCCTGCTCGAATATGTATGACGGTGGCTCATCCTATTGGTGCGAACTCAGAGACCGAGAGACAGAGAGAAGTGAGATCGTGTCATATCTATATTGACTCTGGTAGAGAGCATAGTATTCGACATTTCCCTCTTGCTTGGTACTCTGGGAAGTTCCCAGCGGCGTGTCTCATCGTCTATGAGAGCGTTTGTTATCAACGTTTTTTTCTTGTGTTTTTCCTTTTCCATTTCAAGAACTACGAGTAGACTCTCGAGCTGAGAACCTTTGTAAAAGGGCATTGTAAGCTCGAGCCATTTCGCACTGATATTTAGTCCAGGTTTCCTCCAAGGACTAAGGAAAAATAACATTTTTATACTGTGACACTTAAAATCTCCTTCTTTGCCTGAATTTCATAACAAGAGAGAAAGAGGCAAAAAAGTTTACATTTTTCCCGACGTTAAAAAATCGATACGTAGGGTCTCCTCACAGCCCAAATTTAGAAGCTCTCTTTAGCCTAATAGCACAATTAACTTTTAACATAAATTTTGACATGTACACGAATGTGTACAAAAAATAATTACATGAAAACATTTTTAAATGATTATCATAAAAATAATAACATCGATTAACTGTTGAAAATTTTTTAATTAATAATCAGTGCTGGTGAGAAATTTAATTGCTGCAAAAAGGGAAGACATGCGATGATAGAAGTTTTCAATCTTCTCTTAGCCTGGTATTTGCACTGGTATTCAATTAAAGAGATTTAATTTAAAAATATCGTATTTTTAATTTTTCAAACTTCCTGAACGATCAATATTTAATAAATGTAAGATGATGACAGACGATTCCGAAAAATTGCTCGTCCGTGAAAGGAGAATGGGCTTTCGAATTACAGTATCCAAGGAGTACATCTTTCAAAGCTCGACGTTTTAACGCTCCATGAAAATTCTTAGCACGTACACTCGTACCTCCATAAAATTTCATAAAAACACGTGTGGCTGTTCCGTCCCGAAAAATCTCCAAAGGTTGTATACTTGCTGGAAATTTCAAATCGTTGAAACGAGATTTATCACAATCGAGTATGTTGAAGTCGTACGAAAAATACAATTGGATATATCAAGCACGATTTCACTGACATTTTTTTATCATGCATAATGACGAAATGAAAATCTAAAAAAAAACTGCATTAAAGATATCAAGGACATCAATAATTATTAAGAATTTTTGTGCAATAAATAAAAATAAAAATCACAATTAATATCTTTATTGTTTTATTTTCATTTGATTTATTCTACTAAAGTACATGAGTTTTCCTAAAACCACTGCCCTTCACTATTAAATTCTGCTCAACAAAGGTACTTTTTTAATTTCTCTCAATTGTTACGTTAACAACCGGATTTTCAATTAAGTTAATGTTGTTCATGGAAAATCTTTGTAAAGGAACATATTCATGCAATTTTCAAGGCAATATTGTGTTTTCCTAAATGTATATAATAGCAATTAACTTTTTTCTAATTAACGAAGATGCAATGGGACAAATATCGAATTTGCATGGTTTTTTAGGTCATGAAAACTCAGGTTAGTCCGACGAGACGAATTAAACGTACATAATATAACTGACAAGAAGAAAAAATTGTAATCACACGATTAGTATCGATCCGTAAAGGGTTAATTGGTCGAATTGTTAGGTCGTATAAATCGAGTAGCCGTTTTCTCGAGCGCACAACGTTCCAATTTCCTTCGTATCTCGTATGTACTCAATCGAAGAGAGACTCTCCACTGCGAAAGTAATTAGTCCCGTGAGACCAGCCATTCCTCCCAGCCACTTTGTCCGTGATAAAGTTCGCGATCTTGGGCTCATCTATTCACATTCGAAATCTCCAACAAAACTCTGAATACCTTAAAATACAAAAGCAATTTATTGTGAACAGAAATTGTGATATATTTTATTTAGTGAGAGATTGTAATTTGAAAAAAATCTTTCATCAACTTTATTAGTTCTGAGAGAGTAAATTTAACGAGAATCAATGTTCTACCTGGTTTTTTATATTCGAAATATTATTCGCTTTTATCTCACGCATAATAACTGTGGACTGTATTAAACGACTGTTATGAGATGAGCGAAGGAACGATGCGTGAATCTTTTGGAAGTGAATTAATCAAATTGTTTAAATTCAGGAAATTTGATCAGTTTGAATGAGAGTTCATCAATGAACTGTCCGTTGATTGTCAACACTAATATTTGTGTAAATATCTCTGATAGTAATCGATAACTTTTCTTCACGTTGAAGCGATTGATGTAACGAAATAATGTAGTCGAATAATTAACAGATATAATGAGATTCGATTGTCACATTGCAACAGGTTCGCAACAGGAAAAACAAAACGTGCATAGATAAGCGCGATTAAAATGAGATTCTCCTGAATTGGAGAATCTTTTTCATCTTACAAGTTAAAAATAGAAATTTTGTAATGGCAACGTGTAGTCATTCCTTTCTCTACAACACGCGGGCTTTGTTGTAATTTAAGAACTTTGAAAAATTATTTCACGATAAATACGTTGTGAAAAGAAATTCTGTTGTATTTTAAAGACGCGGAACAGAGTGTTCAAGTGATTTTTAAAGGATTTCAGTGCACAAGTTTTTTCATTAAAATTTCGAAATGTATTGGCAGAGTAAGAAAATCTATCGAAAGTGGTGTTCCGCATAGAACCTCCTAGAATAAAAGTTAACCAATTAACTGGTAAGCTTCCAAACTACGCGTGTACGTAAAGTCGCATAAATGCGCCATTACTACTCAATTGAAAATTGTTCGCAGCTTATAAGTGAAATTGATAGATTTAACCCGTAGTAACCACACTAGTTGTTACGCTAAAGTTTGACAATGCGAAATCCCAAACCGTACTAATGCGATTGGTATGTATGCTCGCTAGAAATGTGGTTACTACAGGTTAAAATTACTTTGACCAATAATGTTATTGTTAATATTGCAAATCTTCTAGATTTGGCAAAACAGAGAAATAGAACAAGAATCGAAGGAGAGATTTATTTCGACTCATGTTTCTGCCTCTAGCACCGACTTTCTGGCTACTACAATCCACCGGGTTAAGATATCGCGCTTTAATTATAGTTGCACGAAAGATTTTCTCGTCTCTTTTCTAGAGCCGCAGCTTTCACGCAAGCATAGAATATGTGCAGCTTGTCGAGGGCGTAGAAGCCAGTGCGAAGAGAAAAAACGTCACGCCTCGCGAATAAGCTAATAAACGGGAGTAAACTGACCGTGTTATTGAATCAATGCTGATACGGAAGCATTCATTATATTCACGCTCTTCATACATTTGCTCAGGCACGTTTCATGATTAATACCCCACATACTAATTATAAATTAATTGAATGAATCATTGACACTCGAGAATGAATTGCAGTAATTGATCAAACAGGATGGAATAAAAATTTATTTTGAATATTTACATAAAACCAAATTCAACCATGAAACATGATAAACCACTATGCACTATAGGTATAATTCCAATTGGTCAATTTTCTAAATGAGCCACTTAACAAAACATCTAATTAAAAGGACAAAATAAAAAAGAATAATGATAAATATATTAATACAAATGAAATATAATAACTTAATGATTCATTTATTGCATATAGGTATTTTTTTTTACATAAAACATTTCTTTTCGCAGTTGATTTATTCGTGAAACTCTCTCGTCATTGTTATTAAAGTCTTCGATAAAAAAAATGATGCAAATGTCTTTCTTTCCAAAATTCAATTCGCCACACTCTGCATTGAATTCTTACTGTGGCGTCGATCATTATTCTTGCGAGTGAAGCGTTGGGACGAAGATTTATGATAAAAATTCCAAAAATATCATATTGTAACATGCAAGATTCGTGCTTGGAGAGAGAGAGAGAGTCGGAAAAAAAGCAGACAATAGAGAGTCGAGCATCGTTTGAGAATGCCAAAAGTTAACTCGACCGAAGAAAGTTTCATCAACGACGGGAAGAACCGCCGGTGTGGCAAAGCAAAGAGCCCTTTCCGACAGTACAGTAGATATAGTCGGCAGTTAATATACCACTCGAGGCACAAAGTTTTCCAACTGCTCGACTCATGCATTACGACGAACACACACACGTTTATGTGCAGATACTACAGCTTCATATATACATGTATATTTTTTCTCGTCTTAGCTTAGAATTACAAAGAACAGAGAGATGAAAATGAAACGACGAGGTGGATACCGGTAATGTTACAATCCACAAGACCAAACCCGGAAGTGAAAAAAAATACACTCGGTTATCGTCAAAATGTCAGCCATGCCTTTTATTTCCAAAAAATAAGGATAATCATGATGAAATACTATGACAATCTACTACGTGCTAACAAAAAAAGTATACGACAAATTATGAACTCGTTACTTGGCTAATTAGCTGATTAAGAAAAAAACTCATCCTGACCCTTTTATCATGTTCGAGTGAATTAAAAGAAATTCAGGTTTCCTTTAAATATTCCAAGTTAAGATATTGCGGAGGTTTCTTTCAATTGTCCGTTGCAGAGAAAAATTTCTCAGTGAATAATCTGGGTTAATGGAATAATTCTTTTGAATTATATTGCCTTACAGAAATTAAGCTAGAAACAGGTCATAAATCAAGAAAATGTCTATTAATATAAATTGGAACACTGTTCTGTAATTGATATTTTCTTCATTTGTTACTATACTTTGAAAAATCGTTTGAAAAATCGAAATATTATCTTAAGTTCAGATTTTTCGACGAAGTTTTGGTTAAAAAAATGCCTCACGTAAGTTGATTATTTTCGTAATTTATTTTTCGTTTTGCAATTCATTAATTCAAGTGGTATTTGCTATTACGAAATAAAAAATTTGTAGATTATGAATTATTTTAGTCCGTTTGTTATTTTGATAGGTAAAAGTTTATAATGAAATCCGCGTTTTTGAGCAGCAAAAACTTTTCCTCTTTTTATATGATCTCATTGAATGCTTTCATGGCTCAGTTATGTAGACATATACAAACATTCCGAGGCTGACGTGTCCAAGGGCTAAGGGGTTAAAATGATGGAGTCAGGGCCAGGTCAACTGAAGATGCACTCATAAACGTGAATCTCTCCCTCTCTCTCTCGCTCTCTCTCTGTAATTTTTTCAAGCCGTTTCTTCCACTTTTTTTGAGGAAAGCAAGACAAATATACACACTAGGGGTAGGTTTTGAAAGGAATGTTGACGTATTTTGACGAATTTACACGCCACAGGGGTCTCTTTTTAATGATTAAGATGTTGACGCGGATACAGCTTTCATTTTCATTTTAAAATTATGCCTCTATACACACGGTTACTTTTGCATTTAAGATAAAATCAAGTTTTTGGGTATTCCATGTGTATTTTCACTAAATAAAGAACCGTTTTTGCTTAAACTTTATTTGCTTATTTTATGAGGCTGTAATTGATCGGAAAAAAAAGTTTTTGAGCGCACAACTCTGAAAAAAAAGCGTTTTCATGAAAAAAAAGGAAAAATTTGGATATTTTATCAAATTATTATGGACCTGGGGCGAAATAGTTGGCTTCCTGTTTTCGACACAGTAATTAAATTTTAGAGCAGAAGCCGCTGTTGAGGTGTACTGGAAAATTCAAGTCCACGTAGCCCAGCGTTTCGATAGTCGTTCTCGTTACACTGAAATAACATTTTATACACTTTTACGTATTTTACTTTAAAGCAGAAACAGACAAGAAAAATATCTGGAAAAGTGCGTATAAAATGTGAGCACAATATGAACTAGAGGGAACTTTGCACCGGTCTTCGGTCATGCTTTATGTTTGCACCTACCACATTCATATTGTAACAGCAGTACTGACTACAAGGGAATGTGAGTTATGTGTCTACGGAATGTCCCAAAAATATTTTTGAATATTTATAGGTCAAGGAGATCTCGAAATTCTGAACAGAAAAGTACGTTTCCATTTTTCTCCTTGATGCTCAGTTGATAAGATGTCAATTTGTTTGATGCTAACCTACACGATGTGCTGATAAGAAGCAAGAGTACCGAGTGCAGAGTGGTAGAAGCGCCCTTCATAATTGTTGTTGCAGTAGATATTAGGCTCGAGTATTCTTGCTCCGGTCTTGTGACACTCCCAATTCTTCTTATAAGAGCACTGGGTTGGCTGTAGCTAATTATTTAATATCTCGTAAACGATCCTTTGGAAAGAAAAATGAATAGGAATTTTTCTCTCAGAATTTCACGATCTATTTAGTCCATAATAAGTCGTTGTGACTTTACGGACACGGTATGTATACACATTTGATGGTTGCACTATGATCACTAGAATACCCACGGAATACATAGAGTATGGTCGCTACTGGCAAGACGGTGAACCATGTGGTTTCTTCGACGTAGTTATAGTTATGGAAAATCACCGTTGTGCTATGTTCACTTCGATATTTGACGACAAATGGTACGGTGATTGGCTGTTTGAGGTGTAGACACCCAAGACCGAAGTCCGATGGAAACCTCGGCTTGTTACAATCATAGCCGCAAGGGTTTGGATATATAGAGCGCTCACTCTCTCCGCCCAAAACTTTACCTCTAATTCAGACTATCTCTGAAAAAGAGGCCACCACTCGCTTCCGAATTCAAATCCTACGATTTTCTCACCCTAAATTATCCGTGCTCTTTTCCCTACCTCTTTCGATGTCAAGTTTTTAAATCCTAAAATCCAATTCAGATTGTTTACATATTTCATGCGATTTACTGTTATCCCCTAGTAAAGATAATGAACGTAAATTTTAAAATGTCATTGTTGTAATGATCATTTGCACTTAATGTATTCGATTATTGAAATATAGTAAACACAAGTATAGTTCAGCGTATCACAGTAACTATAAAATATTTCTGTCACCTCAGGGCAACATACTGTATAGTTAAAATCTAGTCAGAAATACCATATTTTTCTCTCAGTTTACATTCTAAAGAATCTCATAGTTTATTGTAAGGGAAAAAAAACTGAATACAATTAATGATACATCCATAAAGCTTCTTGTTCTCTAAACTACATTGCTTTCTCATGATTTTCGAACATCGATGATATTTTTTTGAAGTGAAAATAATCTCCACTAGATTAGCAAATATTTATAAATCAGCTTGGATTCGTTACCGAAACAATTATGAAGAAACCCAATCACACAAAAGAAATCGACTGTACAGTCTCTAAGAATTATAAAAATCTGATAAATGCTTGTGAGTCGAGAATAAAGTAAAACACACAAATAAAGTAAATACTTCTAATGTCCTAGTAAAATTTGTAGAACTATCCTACTTCGAAGAAAAATCAAAAAACATATTTTTTATAATCGAATTTAAGTTGAAAATAGACACGTGGTTACGATACAAATTTATTTTTTAACACCGAGTAAGTTTCACCGACGTAGAGACCCAAGAAAAGATATCGAAGGACGTATTTTAATTAGGAAATTCCATGAAAATCTTCTGGATTTTATTTGCCAGTAAACGAATACGAAAAAACAGTCGATATAGTTGAAAAAAAAATCGAAGCTTCGGACAAAAAGAAATGAAGATTATTTTTCATTCCTCATCAAATCAGCTTAGCTGACAGAAATTCAAGGGATATATTTTTAATTTTGAAATTCCAAGGAAAGCTCGAGGGTTGAGAATCATTATTGCCAATGACTAGACGCATTTGTCGTGTCCGCGACTGTGTGTACGCGTGTCAGCGTTGATGAAATATATTGGACTAATACGCGAAACGTTAAGTTGTACCGAGGGAGAAAGAGAGGGAGGGAGAGGTTGTCGGTGGAGGGTTGAAGAATAGTAGGGTTGGTTTCTGCGAAGCACCGCGCAGGTGTGCGCCGCTGGCCCGGCCGCTGCCGTCGTTCGCCTCTGCCTTGTGTACTTCAGCAGGGGATAGAACGCCGGTGCGGGCACGTCGGGTGGAGACGCGAACTACTGCGAACCCCGCCGTGGGGTGGTGAAGAGGAGAGTACATAGAGAGAGAGAGAGAGAGAGAGAGAGAGAGAGAGAGAGAGATGGAGGGATTGCGCTAAAGGGTTGCAGGTACGATCGGTGGAAGAGAGTACGAGAAGCTGGAGGAAGAGGAGAATAAAGAAGGTGGGAAGGTGCGGAGGGTTGGTTGGAAAAGCGTGAGAGGTGGGAAATGGAAGCGTGGGGAAAAAGGGGGATGGTGCGTCACAAGCTGCAGTGAGCCCGGCAGTGAGGCGAAACGTTGAGCTCCGCGCGGGAGTCTCGTGCGCGCCCGATTTCATCGGGCAACCCTCGGTCGACACGCGACTTAACCCTAACCTGTCCGCCTACGGCCCAAGTGAGCACGACCACGAGCGATCTATGACAGAATTTTTTTAAATCTACCCCCGCCACACTTACGATCGTAAATTAATTTTTCAAAAAAACTTATTTCATACTCAATTTTCTAACAAAAATTTCATTCACAATTGTAAATGAAATTGATTGTTTGATTGTTTTAAAACCATTGACGAGTGTGTGCTTTTATAGTACTAAATTAGGAGGGAATGATTTGCAAACTACGCTTGAAATTGGTGGAACGTACTTATAGAGATTAATGGATGTCTTTCCTTGTTCAATAATTTCACGGTGGATTCTTAACCGCATCTATCTTATCGCGTGCTCTCTGTATATTTTTTCTCCCTCTCAATATCACGATGGCAATATAAAGTTGGTATTCTTTTAAAATTGTCTCTTCGTGCATAGTCGTGTGTATTTCAAGCTCAATAATGGCATGATGAACATAAAGTTTGAAACAACTGAAAGACAGAGATGACTATAACCCATTACTTTGGGAAAATGCATTCTATACAAATATATTTTTATTTTTTATTAAACTTTCTTTACCTTTTTCCATACGGTGATAAAAAGATTTCAAATGATTTTACGAATCGATGAAACTTTATTATTATTTTTCATTTGTTGCATTTACAGTAAGAATAAAATTATATTATGTTGCGATAGTATGTTTTGTTTAAAAGTAATGAGAATTAAATATTTAATGTGCCGAGTACACGCAATATTGTATCTCATGGTCCATTTGCTCATGTCAGAATAGGCAAATTTTTGTTGCAAACATTTTAGCATAAATTCTTTGAAAAATTTATTCTCTCGTAAATGATTAGATAAATTGTATTTAAACCGCCAAAAGTGTTGCCTGGATCCATTGAATGTCAGAATAAAAGAGGGATATAGACGGTGTGTGCACAGCAATAAATATACAAAAATAGATGTAAAAAACAATACAAAATATAAACATTTGTATACAAAATATATATACAAAATTTAAACAGCCGAAGATAAAACATAAACGTTCCTTTTAGGGAATATAGAACATCTTTATTTCGGTCACATAGTGTTTCACCACGAACTTTTAGTATCAATAAATTTTTATGCCATTTTCCTTTGACGGACATAAAGCTTTTGTTTTAAATGAATTCATCATAATAATTTCGGTATTGGCATAAATAACTGATTCTGTATCATGGTGGAGTATAATATTGATATATTTATAAACGTGAAAAAACTGTATACGGTTTGAACATAGAATGCGGTTTTCACGATGCTGCATTGCTAGAGGAAAGCGTGTCCGCTCTGTCTGTTGGATTTCTCCGTTCTTCTTTCTCTCTGTTTCTCTGAGTTATTCGCTTCGAGGGAAACGCGTTCTCTCATCGCTTTTGTTCGGTGCGGTTCGCGTGTCATCAAGCTTTGTCGTTATAAATGATCAAATGATCGCATAAGAGAATCGATATAAACCACTCTCTCATGGGATACAAACCACTGATGCATGTTTTTTTTTCTTCAAACCTCATTTTTTTCTTCCGTTGAACTATTATTCTTCTTGTTTTCGTATTTTTACTTTTTCCCCATAACTCTCCCCGTAATCGCTCGGTTATTCGTGTCCCGCGTCATTTATTTTTATCACGAGTATTTCGCCAAGTTTTTTCTTTTTTATTGACCCTCCTCCCCCGATTTGAGAACTTAGAAATAGCCTCAAACTTCAACGAAAAGAGTAGAGAATATTTTGCGGAACACGTTCGAAACTTGGATCAGTTACTCACGCGGTTTCAAAGCGAAAGGTCACGTCGAGAATGGACAACATAATTCGCACGGATAAATGCTCATTGCGTATTTATCGATTCAAATTTTAATGACCATCTCTTTTTCCCTGGGACACAGTATTGTGATTCGAATTCGATTCGTTCCATTCTTGTTTATTCACCGGCAATTTACAGTGCTACACGGTTTAATTGATTACATTCCATGGCCCCGTTCGAATAATGATAAACAGGACGATAATTACGAATTTTCTATTAAATTATTTCGTTTTCTCAACTCTTTAACCGAATTTTATTCCCATATTTCCTTGTTTTTACCAAATTTGTCACTATTGAGACTCAGGAATGTGTTAATTCAAAGAATAATCTTTTTTCTAAGAGTAATAATTAGTGAGAAAAAAGTGACATCATTTGGGTTTCATCCAAGTGTAAAGTTTTTATTGTGTACATAACTACGACCAATACTAAGTAATGATCATTCATTACAATAAGGGACAGAGCGGACGGAACAATAATGTGCGTGCCCGAAATGAAAAATCAAAGTTAAACCCATCGATCATATTAAAATAATATAATTTACGTTGAAAAGAAAAAAACAATCCTATATCTGAAAATATGCCCAGGTTCACCCTCTCGATGAAAATGTTTTTTTCCGATAGCAGATATTCGTGATGTGCATATTTAATTTTATTCCATGTTAAATGTGACTTTTTCAGTGAAGTTAAATTCCATTAACCGAGTACTGGAAATATAAAATAATACGAGGATTAAATGGGCAAAAAAAATAGATCATATTTTACGTTATACGCGAATTTCTAATAGGAAACTCTGTACCCGGTTATTTTAATTTACGTAAATGGACGTGCGTGCGGGGAACAATCCATTCATATTAATTCTAGTTTTAGTCATGTTTTTAATATTAATTTGTGCACAAAAAGTAAATGTTGATTTATTACAACCAGTTGTTACGAAATGCTTCCCTCATTACTTACACTTTTTATCCACATCACTTCGGAGTTTGCTTGTAACGTGGTCGGCAAAAGAAGTCGATTTTCTAGTACAAGTTGTTTGAGTATATTATTAAAATTAAAAAAGAATCCATAAATAACATCCAAATGAGAAAAACGACTGATATGAAAAGAATTGGTACTTTTGTTTTGTAATAGTGTTTTTTTTTTTTAACACTAACAAAAAATAACGACGTTTCTTCACTAGCAGCGAATAATATTGCACTTCAGACACTATTTCTGTCGGATAAACCTATTTGGGTGAGGTGCAAAGTTCTCCGTGGTTTTAACGACAAAGAAACGATAACATTTTCAAGCGAACAATAAAAAGGGAGAGAGCGCAGAAGAGAGCGAGAGAAAGAGATAGCAAGAAACACAGAAAAGGATAAAGATGAAAAAAGGAAAAGGAGAAGAAAGAATAGTCGAAAGAGTTGGGAAACGTCCAGGTGGCTCTGAACTTCGTATGTATGCCGTGAATGTGCCGTTAAAGGGCTGCCCGTGTACAACGTAACCCTCAGTGTCTTTGATGTGTGAGGATGCGGCTTCCCCGCGCGTGCTTTTACGCCATAGTTTCAGTTTTGCGATCACCTGCGTCGGCAATGCGGTGATACCGGCTTATGCACTATCCGCGAAGTAACCGTTTCTTATCCACGAATATATTTTCTATGTATTCATGGATTTTTTAAAACTAAAGTTGCGTATATCTACATATTTATATAAATGTACGGAAAACTTTTTTCGTTAGTCTTTGTTGTGGCAATTATTATTTTCTCGGCCGAAAGCGTTGATTCAAAAATACTACAACGATAGATCCTCTGTTCAAAGTATACACTTTAATCCGTTCATTAAATGATCAAAATAAATATGATTGCATTGAACTATAATAGGAATTCAAATTTTAATTCTATCGCATTAGAGTAGATGCCGAATATAAATTTATTAAATTAGTAATGACACTTTCGCAATTTACGCATATCCTAGCTGAAACTTGACACTTTTAAATGAAATGAAATTAAAATAAATTTGAATAAATTGCGGAAAATGAATTGCGAGTAGGGAAACAAAAAAAAGTTTTAATTACTTGGCATCGAGACGCTGCGTCCTCCATCTTTTCCTCTTTTTCCTATACATATCTCATTCAAGCCACACATGTAAATTCAGCTGAATTTCACACGGGAGAACTCATTAAAAAGTTGTCGGTCGACGAAACGAAGCCTGTGAAATACATTCCTCGAATATTCACAAACGACTATAAAAATATTATGTAAGAGAAATTACGCGCTGTATAAATTTCCTGCGCTCCAGTGCAGCGCGCGGTTTCCCAAACTGAACACGCAAATTTGATTTTTTTCTTTTGCTTATTAATCGCTCCAAAAGGTACACCCATGTAGCAATAAACGTAAAACACTTGATGTAGAATATTTTTTCCTGGCACCCTATGTAATGGATGCAAAAATGGATTTTATGACATTCAAGTTGACTGGTGTTGCTGGAGCGCAACTTCTTTTTCGTTATCATATGGCATTTTTTTTTATTATTGACAAAATTTTATTTAAAGATTTGGTGTGTGGATTCTAAACGCACATTCAACTTTGACGCATTTCCGTAATCTAAATGCAGGGCAAAAAACTGCGCGATACATACGAATGAAAAACAAATTGCATTCCAACGATGCGAATTTCAGCTAAGTGTTTTTTTATATTAACGAGAAACACGGAAACGATATAGACCGTAGGAAAGAATTTATAATTGGATAAAGGATTGAAAGGCAAAAAGAGGTGACAAAGGGAATGGAGGGAGTGATATAGCAAGTACGCTGGAAATTAGCACACACTTTAAAAAGCTTGAATTACATTATGTGGTTAGAGGAAAAAAAGATGGAGGGAATACATAAGAAATGAAAGTGGGAAAAGTTTGTTTGGATTACGAGTTATAGCAATTTAGTGAAGAAGTTTGGGGGTTAAAATATATAGCTAAAGGTAAATAATAGAAAAAGGGTCGTCGTCCAGTTGATGTAACGTTGACCGACGAGCCTCGTAAATTGCGTGCACAAAACGCATAATCTTAGCCAATCCATCGACCCTCTACGACTGACTCTCTTTCTATACACAAAACCCGACGACAACCGGGTACAAATTATACACCTACACAGACAGATATTCTCACACATCCGCTGGTGTTTGTGCTTCGTTTTAACAGCCACATTTAAACGGCCTCGTTGAATTGATTGTGAGTGAAGTAAAATGGTAGTTGAATGAAAAAAAATATGTGCCCAACGAAGGAGAGAATGGAATTACGTTCACCTCATCGACACAGTCGATAAGGTCTCTCAACGATTCAAGAAATAAAAGTGCGCCTTCCTTCAAATACATGATATATATGTTGGACTATAAGTGCATTCAGTGCTAACGACTTCTCGACAAGGTGCAGTTTTTCACTTTTTTTTTTACTATTTTCATACCATCGCGAATTAAAAAAGTGGACGTAGAGTTGAAAAAAATGCGAATTAAATCTGTTCACCGGTCGTAATGACGTATAAAAAACAAAAAAAAGTATTTCGGAGCTTGTATCTTTGGTAATATGCATTTTTATCTCGACGGTGAAATAGGCAATTTCGGTGTTCGGGGAATCACAGAATAGCAACGAGCCAATGAAGTGTATATTTTTTATTCACTGTCGTGTCAAATTTGGTTCTTGAATTTTTCATA
>JABSMR010057791.1:0-14249 GCA_018902295.1 Dusona sp. PSUC_FEM 10030013
AACCCAAACGAACCCAAACAAGCCCAAACAAACCCAAACGAACCCAAACAAACCCAAACAAACCTAAACAAACCCAAACAAACCCAAACGAACCCAAAAATTTTTTACATTGCGATAATAGTGTTTAATTATACATCATTCTCTTCAGTTTTTACGTTTTCGTTTTTACGATATCCAATATATTCCAATTTGCATGAAAACATTTTGGAGTAATTTTTTGTTAAATTTATATTACTCGCCTCATCTTTTCCACTAACAAAATATAGTCATTTTGGTTGCTATTTATTATGAAAACTATATGATTTTTTTTTACATATCCTTCATGCGTAAAGTACACGGAGAGAATTAAAACTTAAAAATTACCATTACAGAATAGTAAACGGGGGATGGGCTTGCATGTGTGGCAATTTTTACTGTGCAGAATGGAAATTTTCATGAAAATAATAGAAAATTTATTTTATTTACATAAAAATTTACATTCTGCACAGTAAAAATTGCCAAACATTCAAGTCCATCCTCCGTTTACTATATTCTATAACGGTAATTTTTAAGTTGTAATTCTCTCCGTGTAGATGTTGAGTATCTATGACGCGTACTCGATGACGGCGTACTATGGATCTAGTACACCGTTTGATTTGCTTGAAGTAAAATTATTTATCGTTTATACTTTTATTTGGACGATTTTTATAAGACTGATTCCTATCATTCACTCTTCCTATGATTTATCCCCGTAACATGTGAGGTTACAACTGCGTCTGGGAACGTGTGTAGCGAGTTCTGACGGTCTCCGAAAGTCTTTATAATCCTGAATGAATGGACGATCGGTGAGACTTTGGGACGAGTAGTCTAAGAAAATCAGTGGTGTTTCTCGCCCACCTTATGACACCCTCTTGGCTAGTCGCCTAATGACCGGGAGACTTCCTCGGTTGGCGATGAAGGGGTTGAGGGGGGGGGAGGTTCGAGTATTGAGGGTGGGATAGCTCGCCACGAACGTCCTAAGGGTAATTAGTAAAAACAAAGAACCTTCAACGAGGACCTTCTCAACCCACATTTATCCCGCCTCTCTCCCAACAAAGCAACCGTTGGAATCGTGAAATGGCCGGGCTCTGCGTACAGAAAGAGGAAACGAAGAACTCGAGACTTGCGCTCTTAGACGCGGTCGCGATAAAATCTAAATGGGAAAGTAATCTTTGGGACTCTAAGGACTAACGGAGAAAGAGAGAAAGTAAGAAAAAGAGAGAGATTCTGTTTTTTTCCCTCCATTCTTCATTAAGATTGAAGAATTCTATCTTTTTGTCTTTCTTGTATTTGTATAAATCAGACTTCACGTACTTTTGAATTTGCACTTGGAAATATCGAAGTGGAAAATTCTCGTACGTTTTAAAACGACGACTGACTTGGTGTACTTCAAAATTTGCACTTGAAGTTACAAAAAAGTGCTTCCAGTTTTATTGTATTTCTTGTATCGAAAATATGTTGTATTGGAAAGAAAATAACACATTTTAAGTACTTGCTTCATAATTCAAACTCGAAGTTAATGAACCGTTAATTGTTCTCTTTTTGTATTTCTCGTACTGCAAAAAACCGTAGAGTTAATATACTTCGTAACTAACCCTCGAAGCTACCGATATAGTTGTGAAATGGCCCCGGTAGTTTCACAAGTTGTCCGTGGTCAGGACCCTTCGATCAATCCAAACCACCATTACCCTGTATTAGGTTGGGTTCACATGCCTTCGGGTCACGCGATGGGTCATTTTGTATGACACTTTTTCTACTTCACAGTAGGCAAAAATATTGGAAATGATAAAAAAAAACACCTGTACATCGTAGAGCAGAAATTTAAATGGAAAATTATGATTGGGTTCGATCGATGCCGGATTATTATTAATCGTACACATTGCAATACCGACGAATAGAATTGTTCCTAGTTATATAAATAACTGAAGGTATTTCTTCACTAAATTGATTTCGAACAGTGATTCTGTTATTTACGTTTGAAGAATTATTAAAAGCTTTTTTCATCGGGTGTTCACTGAAGAAGTGTTACAATTGGAGCTGTGAGAAGCTTAGTAAAAAAAAATATAAATAAATGACACAGACGTCACTCTTCAATTTGCACGAACGTAATTTTATACGAACCTGTGGCTGTCCCCTTTTTGTTTGAAATTTTGACTTTGGTCTCAACTCCATTTCGTTATAATTCCATTAAAATACGTGATATAGTGCAAGGGGGTCTTGCAAAAATGGTTAATAACAGACAGTGGCGAGAGGGAGAATTACGTTGTAGCAGTTTCGTAGACAGGCTTGTTGTAATAGCTCTAATTTTGTTTTCTTTATTACATCGCTATACATGAAAGAAAAAGCTTGGGCGCGCGCTGTCCACGTATCGATCGTTGAATTGCTGCGACTGGTTGAAGGGTGTAATTTTCAAATAAGCCTGTACCGCTACATAAACGTCAAAAGAATCGATTGTTAACAATACTAAACCAATTACTTCCGGTTATTGAATCAAGGCCATGGAAACGTATTATGGTGTCGTCTCGAACTCTACGTCCATACTTGGAATAATTTCATTCGAGCAAAAGCATATGCAATGAAAAAACATGTACGAAACATATTTTTAAAACAGCATTTTATTATTAAACTTACACGTTCATTTTTACGAAAGACAAACAAAAAATTTCAAGCTCCAAAATGATTTATAGCCTTCGAACCTTTTACATTTCCATTAAATTAAATAATATTGGAAATAATAAAGTCGTTCGAGGCTAAAATTACGAAAAACAATCCATGTTTATTCATCATACATCGCGTCTGGTAATTAATGAATTCGTGCTTTTTCGACGGATATGAGTTGGTATTATTATATGGTATCATTGGAGTAAATAGTGTAACGAAGTATTGCAGTAACATAATTTTCTTTTGAGCAAAATTCTGTGATTTTTTGCAAAGGTTTTTTATGATCTGTTGCATATCGAAAGGGGTAGTAAATAATGATTTGTGTATTATTCGAGCATTATTCGAGCACCTATCACTGGCGATTGGAAAAGTGTTTAAAACAGCACGATCAATTAAGTAATAAAAAAAAAACGAGTCCCGACCTTTTACTAACCGAATCAACCTGCTGATTCGAGGGTTTTGGGGACAATGTAATTTCACGTCCAGTCCATCTTCCCATCGTTCTCTACTATCGATTCTATGACTACGGCAAAATAACCCTCCTGTTTCTCTCCCTGTATTCCCCTCTGTACATCGTTCTTCAGTTTCCTGTTATCCAACCAAATTTACCTTCATCGAAGCAACGCAAAACGCGAATTATTCGCTAAAAGCCACTAACGAAAGTTTCGATCTGCCACGAGGTTTCGGTGTGCTAATCGAATGAAAACAAAAATTTCGTTCGCCCCGCGAACGCGAACCAACTCCAAGAAAGTTGGACCCTTGAACATATTATTTCTTTTTTTCTTCTCTTCTTCTTTCCACCTCTTTTTCTTACCGCAATCTGCGGCCAATTCAACCGCGAAGATGAAGAATCTTGCCGACTTTTATATTCACCGACCTATACCTACCGGATTCTACTTTGTTAATGAAAAAGAGCAAGAGAGAATGAGAATTCCAGATCGAATTGTCTCGATTTTTCATGAGTACTTAATATGCACAAACTTTATAAAAATTCTAACTCAAAATTCTACGTCTCTTTCTATTTAATTATTTATTTTATATTTTTTAACCCATCGAACTAAGCTAAAGTTTTGTTAACAACCTGTCAATCCTGTGAAGAAGTGAAAGACATATTTCTAAATAGGCATTTCATATCGATTTTTATCATAAATAATAAAAACATGAAATTTACAAATCATAATTAAACGATGAAATTTCAATTTTTCCGATCAAGTTAGTTCTGTATTTCCAAATCATGATTTAAATCCCTAACAACGGAGAATTGTTCATTGAAAAAAACAAATGCCATGTGAAAAGGGAAGCAAAGCAATAAAAAGGAATCTTTTGTGTCCACGAGAAAAGATGGTCGAACCGTAAAAGTTTGGTCGTCGTGCAACGCCCATTAGTTGACGAGAAATGGGTCGAGTCAAGTTTGCGTAATGGTGAGTTAAGAGGAAACCACCAATTTCGAAAATTTGACTTCCGTAGAGATATTTCATTTTGGATGTGATGGAGAATCATCGAAGTACGAAGCTCTCGGACTATAACGAAGGAGATTGAGGCGAAAGACACAACAAGCCAGCGCAGAGAGAACATTGGCTTCATCGTGGTAGTGGTTGCACCGAGAGAAGCTCTCATATAGCCAGATGTCCGGGTGCAAAGGCAGGCACAAGTCTCTTCGTCGAGACTTTGGATATTCACGTAATATGTGCGTGGATATCCGTTCGGCATATGGAGGACCAGCGTGACCTGGCTGACCAACCTAGTACGTCCTGGAGAAGATCGAGGGACGAAGGAAGTACCGAAAGACGGAGAAAGCAGGAGACATCCTCGATACTCCCATCCCAGATAGAAACAGCTGCTGTACAACCAGAATATCGCGTTCAGTGGCAGGCCCTTCGAATTACGGTGATTCTACATTCGAGTATCTATAGTACATATCCATATATATACATATATTTATATTGAAATATAGTTATATGTAGATATATATATACTATAACTATACGAACAAATGCGTGTTTGGATGACTATATATATATGTGGCCAAGTTAAACATATAATTTGGTAGTATATGAAGTAGTGAAACCAAATCTTGATTATAAGCACAACGGGCCTGTTATTCTTGTTCTCTCTTTGTCTTTTTATTTTTTTACGCATATTTAATATTTGCGGTATAGAATTTTAAATTATATCATTTTTTAATAATTTGCGCTACCTTCGTTTATTTTTGCAACGTATTTTGTGTACCCATTGCGTTTTACTTTTTGCTATCTTCATATTATATTTGTACGTATCATTTTTTTATTTCGTTACGCTTCTTTTTTGGCAACTATTTCACTGCGACATTGATTCAAGAGCCGTTACGTATCTTTATTGTTTTTATATCTTTTGGTATTTTCATTTGCCGCAGATTTTACCAGAACACATAAATTTGTATAAAACGCAATTAAATTCGCTAATTGCTTTAAGTATTTTAGATTATTTTCGATTGACTTCAGAAAGCGGATATTTGTTCTGTCACGAAGTTGCGCGAATGTATGTAAACATTTTTGAACAAACTCGGCTTGAAAAGTTTAATTTTTAATTGCGTTGAATTAGTATGAAAAAAAATTATATTTTAGTAATCTGTGCATTGGATCAGAATTTGTGCACGTCTTTTTGGCTTGTTTTTGTTTATTTTTAATTCGGTTTGGTTTTCGGCAGGTTTTTGCTCGATTACAGAGCGGATATTGTCGTTGAGTTTCACTTTCAGTCACGCATGTATATAAGTCGAGAATCCTTGAGGAAACTGCAATTTATTATTCTGGACCGGATATGTCCGATATTTTTGTTTCTTTCATGATTTCACTTTCCTTTGATTTTCATTCAATTGCCTTTTTTTACCCACACGTACACCGTTTTTTTTTTTAAAGTCGTATTGTGATGCTCATTGACTCGGACAGTACGTTTTTTGGGCGGGGCTGAAATTATATACTGCTTTTGATGCACATTCGTAAATACGGTGCTTAAATATGTGAAAAAAAGGGAAACGAGATTGAGTCTTGAGGCAGTGTTGTAGGTATGTTTTTTAGACTGAATAAGAAAATTATTGACATAATTTAAAAAATGTATTAACAAAAATGTCTTTATCAACCGCCCTGATAATATGCAAGCCCTATTTTCTTGATTTAAAAATGTTTCAAATTGTCGTTAATCCCAGAGAGATTTTTGGTACCGCGGATAAAATGAGGTCTACGATGGTCATGCATCACGTGTGGCTGGACTTTTTGAAAGAAAAATGAAGAAAGAAAGGTCTTATCTTGGGTTTCCTTTTTGGCAGGGAGGCTGCACTCTCGGTTCCCGGGTGTTGCGGCTTCATAATGAAATTTGGCGACTTTTCTCCGAGCCTGCGACGACGGTAGAAAGTTTTAAGAGTGCGAAAGTAGACACGAGACTATGGGACAAAAGATTTCTCGCGATGGTCCCTAGAGGCTCACAGCTCAAGGGGGATAAAATGGAGGATGGGAATGGTTTTGCCCTGAAGATTTAGGAGGATAATAAATCCCAAGATTTTTGGTCATCTCGAGTCCCTTTAACGTGTCCGTTAAGCCTCATAAAAGTTGAGTCAAAAAAGTTCGATCAATGTATTGTTAGCCTCGAATGTTTGTGTGATTTTTATTATTTCTCGCTTACATTTGTAATATTTTAATAAGAAATTTCGAGCTTTACGCAGTAACGAGTCCGAGAAAACGAGAAGGACGACCAAGATCTCGTTATCCGCCTACTTCCTATTTAATTGAAAGCAAAGTCTGTGGATTTTTAATTAAGGAAAATTCAAAATCGCGACCCCTGTTTTTCCATCGTCGTCGTCATCGTCGCCGTCTCTTCGTTCGTGCGTTCGTTCGATCTTTCGTCCGCATTTTGGTACGTCCATCTATCGACGAGAAATTGCATCAACCGATCTTTTACTCGCGAGCCCTGATCGCCGCTTCTACAGCCTCCTCAAACAATTTTATAATTGATTTCATTTTCATTTATTTTAACTCTCGCTTCGACGCGTCTCCCCCCCTCTTCACTCGCCCTCTCTTTTTCTCTCGCTTTATACACTTCTCTCGTGTCGCCTCGTCTCACGATGCTCCTTCCTTACAACGTGCCTGAAGACGAACCTCCTGTCGACCCCGCAATCAATTTAATGTTTTAATTAAGAGTGTATCCGCGAAAAATTAGATTTTAATCGGATCCAGGCCACCCACTATGGTTTTTCAGTCAAAACTCTCGTCTCAGTTTCATTCGCAGATTCAATTTCCATAAAAATACAACTCCCTTATTCTTCCGTTCCTTTATTTTTATCCTCCTAATTGACTTAAGGTTCGACGATATCGTTTCCTTTCCGTGTTTTTAACTCATTATTTCGAAGCTTTTAGTATTGGTGAATGACGATCGAATAAAAGGTGAGGTTCTTAACAATCTGTAATCTCATTCCATAATTCGTTCACTCAAAATATTATATAGAATTTAATATCGAGAAATGAATTGAATTCGGAAATGGTTATTTTATGCTCTCATACTGATCTATAAAGTAAAAACACTAATGGCTTTTTACACGATATCTGATTCATAGTAATAAGAATAAAATTTATATGCAATTTCATTACGTCTTATTCGAGTGAAAGTATCAATTCTCGAGCCCGATGATTATTAAGAGTTCGATCCAAAAAATCCACCATTTTGAAATGCTATTGCTAGATTATTGCGTAAGCAACGGGACAACACACGGATTTATATTTGGCATGGACAGCGTACTCTTGTGTCCTTTCATGTCATGAAATCAACAAATTTTTCATCGATATCCTATGGATGTTCTTTATAATTTCATCATTGAATGTAAAATGTAATAATAAATACTAGAGAAACGCGATAAAACTGCGCAATATTTTTTAGACACACTTTTGGACGTTTATTGCAGTATTTTTTTTTTTCACTCGTGGCGAATCAAGGTTCGGGGTTATTTTTGGGCGTGAGTTCGAGACGCCGGCTCTTTTAATACTTGCAGAAAAGTTTCACCGTTCTAGAATCTATTCTCGAGTGTTACGCAACTATCCCGTTTGCCGGCCAATGCATTTGTGCATTTGGCCACCGGGAAAGTGTATGCCGATGTCGGATATACGGAGAAGCCGAAGCGCAAAAATGTTTGTTTTAACACGGCTTTCGAGCCCCCTCAACTCTCCTCTCTCACCCTCTCAGCTTGCCTACTAACAATCCCTCCGTCCCGCCTCCTTGCCATCCATCCATTTCTCTTCTATCCAGCCTTGAATTATTCGGAATGTGAAAATTTGTAAAATTAGAATTTACCGCTTAGAAACTTCGTCCTTATGCGCTTCTATGACGACGAGTATTCGCTTGTGAAAATTCTTTTAAATCTTTCTAATTATTTTACTTCCAATCGCTTGTGCGCTCCCGTATTTCTCTACCGAGCATCCTGGGTCCCGATTATTTTTGAAGTTCATTTTCCAACGATCAGCCCATTTTTCTCGCTCTTTATCATTGCGAGAGAACAATATATTTGCTATTAACATTTAAGGCAAATTTCGTTTGTGCAATCAATGTGGCTTTTAAGTTACCAAAGAAATTATTTTTCTCTCTGATTCTTGTTCGTAATACTCGCAGGTAAATACGGAATCAGCAGTTAAAAATGCATTATTGGAGAATTTTAATAAACACTTTTTTAGGGCTTAAAAAAAAAATTTGTTTATTTTCATTTCTGGCAACCATTTACGGGATTAGCTCATGCCAAGCCGGATTTTTCAGAAAATCATTGAATGCAAATGTGTAATGTATATTTAAAGTCTAGTGATTTATTTTTCCTTCCTATTGTAGGATATTTCAAAATTCTTTGTAGTATGAGAGTTTCTGAGTCACACATTCATTTATTAGTATTATCAATATTTAAATGCAGTTAATGAATAATTTATTGAAAATTCAAAAAATAAACAATAAATCAGTGTTTGGGCCGATTGTCAAAAGTGCGAAAACTCAAGCCATTTTAGAAGACTCGAAGATTACGACTTACGACTGATTCTAATAGCTAATGGACGCTTCAAAAAGCTTTAATGTTTTCTTGAATCCCTCGAGGGAATGTGTAAAATTTAAAAACAGTCCCAAAGGACGAGAAAGAAGACAAAGAAAGTCATGGACAGTGGAAAAAGTACGGGAGAGAACTGTCAGAACAGACAAGAAATGAAGAAAAAGCAAGGGTTGTAGTATTGCGGAGGCGGAGGGTGGAAAGGGGGATTTGCCCCTTTTTCTCGTCCAACGAGCTACGGTAACGCCACATTTTTCACCCTCCATTTTTACGCTATCTACCGTCAGCCTGCAGCACACCCCCAACCCTCGACCAACCCCTGTACAGTAAACCACCCCTCGATTCTCCCTCGAGCCACTCGACAGGGCGATTCGATCGTTTTGATCAATAAACGCAGATTGGGTTGGTCGAGCGTAAGGGCTCTCAATTTTTTTTTCCACCTCCTACCATTTTATACGTATTTCAGTTTTGCCATTTTCGTTTCATTTTTTATAATGTGTTTATTTTTAATTTTTCGTTTCCACAAGCCGTGATATGTTTCACCCGTTGTTTATTTGTTCTCGATAAATTCGTATTTCCCTTTCTGTATCTCTCATTCTGGACAAGCCGGCACTATCTGCTTTATCGAAATTGTGAAAAATCATCGTTTATTTGTACTATTCTGGTAATATCAGTCGAGGGTTGAAATTTTACGACTGTTCCCCAATATCGTGGACTCTGGGATTTTACGAGAGGAAGAATTGACGGGAAGGAAAAAAAAAGGGAAAAAAGTCACGCCGAAGACTTAATTTCCGGCAATTGATTTCCGGTGGTGGTCGCGTCCATGGATTGATTCTGTATCTTTACTCGACTGAGTGTGGGGGATGAAAAAAAAATTTCATTTCACTTCCATTTGATTGTTAAAAATAAAAGAATCGTAAATATATTTATGGAGTGAAAGTAACATGAAAAATTACTATGTCATCATAGTTCCCTGGTACCATATCGTCGCTCTGAGGGTTTTTAGCAAAAACATAGTTATTTTTACTTCGAAATTGCGGCAAAAATAACCATTTTTTTGCTAATTTCGATGAAGTTTTAATAAAAAAATGGCTATGTTTTTACTAATAATCTAAACAATAACGATATGTTACCAAGCAACCTTGATGCCATAGTAATTTTTTATATTATTATCCCTCCATGTATTTAACGATATTTAAGAAAAATAATATTTGCGGGAACGCCAACGATTTTTCAGCGACTTTTATTTCACACGATTCGTTTTGTGCACATTAAGAGTAATTATTTTTCCGGGTTAACTCGTACTCGAGCCATTTCTCTCTAGCCCCAATTCGGCGTTGTGCTCACTAGCCCTTTTGGGCGAAAGATAAAGAGGTCGGTGCGAAAATTTTTCAACAGGAGCGGCGTTGTGTTCCTCCTCGAAGAGATAGAGAGCAAAGAAGAAAAAGGAGATCAACCCCCGAGCTTTCTCGTCTTTCAACCCTTCCATTCCAAGGGGTAGCCTCGAAGGAAGTTTCGGTCGTGAATAACCCTTGCTGGTCTTCCGTCAAAACTCGCGCTCCCTTCATTCGAAGATGTCTACACATCTATATATATATACAAACAAAGAGGAAGAGAAGCGACACCAAAGTTGACGGGGGTTGAAGGTTCAGGAAGAGGAAGGGGAGGTTAGGAAAAAAATTGAGACCCTTTCGATATTTCGAGTCACGTTCCAAGCAACTTCTGAGGTCTTTCCGAGCGAGATTCAAGTCGAGCGAATGCACCATTATTTCATAAACAAATCCTCAGTACCAACTCTCTTTTAACCTCTCACCCTTGTGGCAACGACCAGATGTGATAAACAAAGTGTGAAATTGGTCGAATAAGAAAACATTCTTTTAAATACCAACTTATTTTCCCATGTGCAATTAATAATTATTAGTTCAAGCAATTATTAGCTTCATTGATGAAAGTAAAATTGAATATTTTTCTCAATACTTATGATAATATTAAAATAGGAAAAAACAATGTGGAAACTGAGTAAATTAGTTAAATTAGCAACGTTGATATTCCTGTGCTGCGAACTTAAAATTGTGGATTTCGAATTTAGCGTCACTTTGACCAAGGCTCAATGTCGACGCCTGCTTACGATTAATTATTCCAATTTAGTGAGAAAGGGGAGGGGGTGGTCTGATAAAGCCCGGTGGCAGCGGTATGCCGATGGCGGATTGTTCGAACGTAGTAAAGGAGAAAAGGTGGGATGGTCTCGCTGGACGAGAGCAAGCGAGGGGACGAGATTGAATTCGTAGTCGACCAATCGTGTTCGCATTGAGCATTAAACAAAGAGAGGATATATATTTATATCAACAGAGAGTAAAACCTTTACAATAGTTTTGTTACCTTTACATCGAAGCAATAATTAATATGGAAAAAAGAATTGATAACAATAACAACTATTACAATAATGCTAAATATTACTGTGCAAAAGCGAAAAGATATATCGAGTTAATTAATCCCGGTCGCTGTTGTTTACGGAGGCGAAATATTTGAATATGTATTACGTATAAATGCTTCATGAGAGGAAAATTAAACGTTCTAACCGTGATACCGTTGCGTCAACCGATATTTCCAAAATGGTTAAAAAAACATTCCAGTTAGCTTTAGCATTTCATTCTCAATACATATATTGAAGGAACTAAATTTGCGTAAAGGATATAAAAAAATACAAAAGGTGGTGTAATGACAAAAATAATTGATGAGCCTACCAATCGTCCACGAATTATCCATCACGCGGTCATTTTCACTG
Source organism: Dusona sp. PSUC_FEM 10030013 (assembly GCA_018902295.1). NCBI lineage: Eukaryota > Metazoa > Arthropoda > Insecta > Hymenoptera > Ichneumonidae > Dusona > Dusona sp. PSUC_FEM 10030013. The sequence goes on from JABSMR010057791.1 coordinate 11,508, forward strand.
TAAAACTTGAATCACTGTCGGAGAAAACGGGGTGCGAGGCCCTGTTAAAGCAAGAAGATGATGTCCTCTGAGTTAAATAGTTGTTTACTGCTTTGTATTTGAACTCGTGCGCGTGGAATTTTGTGCGTAGCATCTTAGTTTGCCGCGCGCCCGTCGAAAACTGACCCGTGTCCGTAAACCGCGAGGGCCCCGTCGTTCGTAGCCACACGAGAGAGCGGGCTCTCTCACGTGGCCGGATCAGCAATGGAACGGGGGCCCCCCTGAGTGGAGGAAGAGTGGGGTGGCGCAAATCCCGCGCGAGTTTCAACTTCTCCGTGTTGGAGATAAAAGGGCTTGGACGAGGATGAGAGGGGCCTCCTTACGGGGCCCGGTATGGATCAGCACGGTTCAGGCCGACGAATTTTTATCTTTGATACAATTTTTTCTTCGCGTTGTAATAATGGAGTATCATTTTGATGTCGCACATGGTGCACTAGAAGGCCCAAACAGTTTTAAAAATCATGGGCCCCTTTCGCGAATCATACAGATTGATTGTCAAAAGCTTTTGGGCCGGACGAAAAAGCAACACAGGGGTCCTGTCGTGAGAGATACCGGAATAAATTTGAGGGATGAAAGAGAGCGAGGGGGATTTCTCGCGCGCGAAAAGGGAACAGTGAAAGACAGGACCAAGGGGGTCTAAAGTGTCTCTCTCCCGTAGGATCCCAGTTTCCGGACCCTCCCCTTGTGGTAATGTTACAAAGTAACTTGGCCCAAGTTGAGCAATCGTCTTCCGACTCGTCTTGTACATCTCGCTTAAGTTTTTCTTCCTAAGGCCCTGGCCAAAAGACTGGAAAGATTGGAAAGTTCGAAAGGAAAAAATCATTCTTGGGTTCCCATGGACCGTCTTGGCAGCTGGACAGGGTGCTAAACGTGGTAGCTCCGAATTTTCTCACCCTGCAATCTGGAATTTATTTTTTCACCCCCGTTCATCTGTGTGTGCTGCGCATTAAGATGAGGGGATATTTGCTGTGGAGCATGTGCTGGATAATTATAAAGTCCATGTTTGGAAAAATGTCGGTTTTCGAGATTTTCGGTTCTTTAATAGTTTTGATCAAAGGCTAACGTTGTCAAACCTTTAATCAGCTTCAACCCTTAGTTTCAATGGCATTATATTCACTCAAAAATGTTGCGTTATGTATTGGACGTTTAATTTAATAGCGGGAACGGGGTAAATCGTGTTTTTGCCTTTTTCAGCACATTTCAAGCGCCACGAGTAGAACGATGAGTGGACACGAAGCGCAGTTTCAACCCGTTGAGTGCTGTCGCTGCACCACCATCCTTTGCTCTGTTCCTCACGTGTCTGTGTGAGTCTGTGTTTGTTGTTGCTTGTGTATGTTCCTGTTCACTTTATTCTATCGATCGTTATGTGCGAGTATACGCGTAAGCGTACACGAGAGAGAGAAAGAGGGAGAGGAACGGTGCGTGCATCGGCCCAACAAGAATAACCTAGGGAAAATGGTCCGGCGCCGAGGGGTACTGAAATTGACCCGACACACACGTGCGAGCAGTCCAAGCGTCGTTTTCCTCCCCTCTCCCTTTTTTTACGCCGAGGGCATTGCATTTTTGTCATTTTAAAATGTGCCGAAAATCTAAAAGCGTGGCGGCTGTTTTTATGGTTTCAATAATAACAACAAAATCACTAACTAAATAAAGTTGCAATACAAAAAAATGGTAAATTAAATAAAACGAATTTATTCAAATACAATAAAGTTTATTTTAAAGGGGAGCTCGTTTTTGTCGAAGGTATTTACATTTTCAGTAATTTCCATGGGATATACAGTGCCTCCAAAATATATTTAATACGAATAAAAATATAGAGGTTTTTTTCGAACGTTCCTAATTTTCCTTTAAATAAATCCGTTCTTTTTCAGGATGTCCTCTACGAGGGTAGATAAAAATGTTTTTTTTAAATTGCAGCGAAGGGGGCAAGGAAAAATATGAATCATAGTTCAATATTGTTTATGCACCGAAAATGATTTATTATTGTTAATAGTTTCAGCAGCCAGTAAGCAGGTAATGTTGTGAATCAGCAAAAAGCAAAATTTTACATTTTAACATAATTACGATTACTATTATAATCGCTATCATTGTTGTTGACTTAATTATCATTGTTACGTTCATCGTTCCTTATAAATAATATTATTATCGCAACATTAATCGCAGAAAAAGTTACAAAGCGTCAAATTTTCAAGCTTCAGCATCCATTTTTTTTTTTCGTCGGTACATAGTCGCAAATATTCCCTTACCTCGACGATCACAATCCAATCACGAGAATCCTAAACAGAGTCTCGAAAAACTGCTACCTCGATGAATATAAAAATAAATTGTCAGAGCAGTAGAAAATAACTCAACAATATGACTGAAGAAACCTCGGTAAACAACACTTGAAAATTCCCGAACAAAAGTGAACCCCAGTCAAGTTGAGAGTTTCGCGCCTTTCTTGGGCCAAAGGACGCGCGCTAAGTCCCCACAGTTTCTTCTCCAGCTTCCGGCAAATGTTTGTAAACACTGCGCGATGATGCTGTAATTGAAGTCCTCGAGGCGTCCTTGCAGTTTCGTGATTGGCAGCAAATGATTATTGATCCTTTTCCCTTTTTTTCTGTGATTTCTTATAGTTTTATCCCTTTTTTCTTTATCGACAGTTTCTTATCAACGCGGTTACGTTTTTTTTTTAATTTATTACGTTTCACTTCTCATTAATTT
>JABSMR010057901.1:0-14240 GCA_018902295.1 Dusona sp. PSUC_FEM 10030013
TATGTGTGTGTATATGTATAGACGCACATCGATGAAAAAAGTCTGCTTGGCTGCTCAATAGTACAGATACACATAATACTAAAGTATGGATCTGGAGTGTGCGAGGGAATCAAATAAGAGAAGCAGGAAAAAAAAATAATACAAAAAAAAACAAGACGAAGAAGAGAAAGAAAAAAGAAACAGAGACACGTACCATCGTCGCACGCGAGGCCAGGACCTCGGGGCATTTACGACCAATTGCAAATCCCGCAAAGTAATGACCGTGCACGCGCTTCTTCTCTACATATATGCATATATATATTTATCCAACCCTCTCTTTCTTTCTCGGTTCCTCGCATCGGGACACGCCCACACAGAATGCACGAGGGCATTAGCGTTACAACTGGACCAAAGTGTTCTATATAAAGTTTATATATGTGTATATATTTATGTGTATATGTATAAAATCGGCGTTACGTTTTACTCCGGTTATATTCGTAAGTCTCCAACTTCTCTCTCTTTCTCTTTTCATCTGTTGTGGCGCTCCAGGGCTATCGGGATTCTCGACGCGACGAACTGCTCCTCTTCGAGAAAAGTAGGCGGTGGACAGGGTTAAGGAGAAGAGGAAGAAGATGTGGAGAATGAGAAAGAGTGACTGTACAACTGGGCACGCTTCATCCTCCTCTCCTCCACCCTCGCTCCAGTACTTCCTCAGTACTTACGATCGTCCTCGCGTAGTTTTATTCTGTCTGGACGCGTGGGCGAACGGAGCACACACCAGCTTGCTTTCGGCTTTCTGCACGACCCATCGCTCCTCCCGCCAACACTTTTTTACCTCCTCTCCCTCCCCTTTTCTTCCCTTTCAGTACTCTCGTCCCTTTTCTGCCGATTACTACCCTCAACATTCATACTTTTATATCCTGACATTCCATCCTCTCTTATCTGAGCAATCATTTTTGTCGCGGCAAGCTTCATCTAGTTCGATTTCAAGCATCTCTTGGTCAGTTACGAATCGCCGATTGTACGGAACGAGAAAACGAGTCTGAAGTCTCCGGCAACTTTATCCGTAACTTCCAATTTTCGATTTCTCGGACCTCTGCATATCTACTTTTTGTTTTCCTTGGGCGTTGAAGATATTTATCATCCAACTCATAAAAAATGTAGTGTTTTGTTATTCATTAAAAAAAATGACTCACGGAAATGGATGTTTTTTACGAGAATATTTTTTTAACAATTTCTTATCGTAGATTGAAATGTTTAAATACTGAAATTAAATATATTGAAACATTTACAAAATGTTTTAATATAACTATGAATTGAAAATTTAATTAACTCTTATTTTGGATATGTTAACTCGGAATTCACAGATCACTGATTCGTAAAGTGCATTTTGGTATTAAATCCCATAATATGTCGTACACGCTGGTTCGTGTATCAATGCCCGAGGTGATTTTTCGTGGTCCACCGGTGCGATAAACGCAGTGTGTGCTCGGTATATATAAAACGCAAAGTAACAGAGAGAAGCCACCTGCTCTGCCACAGGCATATACAAAAGCCTGGGCTCGCGCGTCCACTTTATTAGCTATTATTATACGCGTGCTTTGGCTTTAACTCTGTTTCGTAAAGCCTCGTAGAGAGAATTTTGCAAGAGGGAGAGAGACAAATAGCGATTTACCGGACGACCAGCTTTGCCCCGTGCCGTGTTTAGAAATATTTCACAGGCCATATTTCGGGGGCTTAGCAATCTTTCTTAAAATATATGTGTAGTTATGAGAGCTACACTTATGCGCGACTTCTCTGGGGTTCATTAATCCCCGAGGGTTTAGCCTAAACAAAAAAGGGAACTCGAGAACTCGAGGACTAAATTTTTCGGGGGTCCCTACGAGAATCGCGTTTCCGCAACCGTCTCTCTTCGAAGTTTCGGGCCATTTTTATTTTTGTTTTTAGCTTTTTTTATGGTATATATGCATACTGCATTGAACCCAACGGTTAAGAGTACAAACCACACAAGAATTTTTAGACTGTTTGTGTTGTAGAAAAATATGTCTGCTTAACTTTTGCTTCGTCATAGTCGCTAACGAGAAATTGCCACGCATCTTGTTCGTGCTTCATGTTCCACCCGACCAAAATGTTTTATCGCGGCGCGAGTCTTGAACGAGATCTTTGTGAAATACGTGAGTCATTCGTATTCTGTCGCTTTAAAATTCTCTGCAATCGCTCGAAAAAATAGATTTTTCTGAGGCAACAATTGTTTCTTAAGAATAATTAAAGCGTTCGAGGGAAAATCCAATGTTTTATGAAAGAAGTTCATTTGGTGTCAATAGATATGGGTTAGCAAAGTTTTCTGATCTCTTCAGTTTTATTTAGATATGAATGACGTCGTCGGCACTGCTTAATGACCCCATGACGCCACGAGCCCCGATATCAGCGACTCCGCCCAAGCTTCGATTAGAAAGCCATCAAATTCCTCTTCTCGCTCACGAGTCGTTTCTCTGCTATCAGCCAACGCGCCAGCATTCTCGAGTGTGTCTCCAGAATTTCGAAAATTTCTGGAACAGCCACATTTTCGTCTCTTGAAAGGAAATTTATATCGCCTATATCAGTGGTCGATAAACTTCTCTGCTTCTCCCCGGAGTAAATGGTGCCCTGAGGTCGTTTAATAGTAGCTAATGTTAAGGAAACGGACCTTCCGACTGATAGAGAGAAAAAAAAGCCTAATCAGCCAGACACCTTGGACCTGTACCGACCCTTGGGATTTACTGATGACATCGGTCCTCGAAAAAGCGTTTACTAATCAAGAGGCCGGAAATACAAGAGGCGCCAGATTTGGAGTCTGTTCTTGTAAGTTAGGAGATAAAGATCAGCCGGAAAGTGCAGATTTTTAAAATTCTGAAATTACGAAAAATCTCAGAAAAAAGTACATCATTACAAATACAAAATCAGCTGAAATAAAATTAATAAAATTTTGTAAATTGTCACTGGATTCTTAATAGTTAAGTTTATTCGTGTGACTCGTTAGAGAATTTTCTGTTTGTACTTTTCTATTCTTTTATTTTCTTCAGCAGTTTGAAACTCGTCTCTATGTATGGAAACAGGAAACGATAATCTACGACAATGGGTTGCACTCGCAGTCTACAGGGTGTCTGAAAGATAGGGGCAATCTGCAAACACGAATTGCCCATTTGGAAGTCCCATGCTCTTGAGAAAAAGAGAAAGAAAAAGAGAGCGATAAAGTTAGAGGTGGGGTCTTGTAACCATTGTCTTTCGTTTTTGGTCCAGGTAGCCGAGGCTCTACTCGCCAGCAATACAATTGTTGAATTTAAACAAAAAAATTGTGTTAACAAACTTTTAAATAGCAAAAAAAAATGCTGTGCTCATTCAACTAGGATTCTATATGTTTCGCCTCGTAGCATCCACAGGAGATCGACTTATACATATTTGGAGAGAAAAAAAAATATAATCTAAGAGAGACGGAGAGAAGCCCTAGCCTCCGCGATGACGGAACCGTCTGAGCGCATAATACACAGCACGAAACTGAACAAGATACCGCATCTTAATCTAAAATTAAATCTTGAGTAAACAAAAGTTTCGCTCTACCGGTACAGGTACACGTGATTGTCGTCGTGATCGAGACGCCGGCGCTGAGGAGCGTTGAAGCAGCGCTCAAAAATATGTCCAACGATCGATATCTCGTTCGCAATTTGGAATAAAAATTCCATTAGAAGAATTATTAAGATTAACCGTTCTCGATGCCATGAAGAGAAAGCGTGAAACATTTTGTTATTAGCGACAAGAGTTGTAAAGCTTGTGACTCGGCCCCTGCGGTTATGAGACTCGTAAAAGATAAATTCAAAGGTTCGTTGGATGTGTTAGAGCAGAGGTGGTAAAAGATTTCATTCAGGAGGGTGAGACATTTTATAGAATAAGGGTGAAAGTTTTTATGCAATAATTGGCATAGGTTTCATGATTTTATTGCACGATCGTCTGGCACGTTATTTCCCTCGTTATAGCGCCTTCCTTTTCCCACGGGGGTTCTTTCTGCCATTGTATTGAATAAAAAATCGCAACCTGTTTCTTCTCTCACTCAACTCTAAGGGATTTAGACACCTCCCCGTCGATCGGAACTGCGATGTTTGCAATGAATCACTATTAGCGAGTTTCGTAGATGTCGTAAGCGACCGTGTTGCTCAGAAAGATGTTTCCTAGGGTGCCACGATAAAGATCTAAAAAAAACCTGCAAGCGAAGGTACGCAAATGGCTACTAATTTGATTTTCAGAGAATCGTGAAACGGATAAGGGAAAGAAAGAGAAATGAAGGTTAGAATCGAGTACGTCATTTGCATCTCGTTAATTCTAAAACTCGAGCAGTCGTAGGGATTTTTGTGCAAAGACATTGCTGATTCAGTGAAAGGGCACACGCTTGGGCTGACTTGAAAATTTGCATTCACAGACAAACGGGATAAAACACAGTGGACCCTTTTTTCATTTTGAAAAGCAAAGCGGAGGGACTAAAAGCGCCTTAAATTTTGAGCCTGGCAATTATACTGGTATTTACTGCCTTGGACGGTTTGTGGAACGCCATTGTGCTCTCGCGCCTCCATTTGAATCCCGCAGACCGTAGTTCACGCCACACATACACAACCTACGTATATGTGATATTGTGTGTTTATATGTCCACACACATAACCTATGGAGCTTCTCAAAAGATGCAGAGAGAGAAAGAGAGAAGAGCACGACTGTCGATTGTTTTAATGGCCGAGTCGCTCCCGCGGGGCCCTAGCCATAAACTTCATTGTTTAGGCACGCCTTTCTGGCAGCGAAAAAGCCACACTGTGAGCAGGAACCAAAGTCTTACTGAGCCCCCGGGGACCACACCAAACAGCATCGAGAGGAGACCGAGTTAACCACATCGAGCGAGAGAAATAATCCTTTGAAAATAAGGGTGACGCGATATATACATATAAACAAATCCATTTACAAGGGTCCGTTTACCTCTGAACAAGTTTTTTTTAAGTGACAGTTTACCTCATAAAAACAACGATGATCTTGAATTGAAATTTTCTTTGTCCACGGAAAAAAAAGTGTTGACGTTTATGTAAAAATGTGAAATTCATAGAAACCCGGTGAAGCTTTTTCTGAATTTTGGATACTCTGGACCACCGGCAATGACGCGAGATAAATTTATAGATCGACGATCTTGGCATGGAAAATTTGCGCTGAAAAAATCTTCACGCGTACGAGATAGGTTATGTCGAGAAATATATGTATTCTCCTTGGCCCTTTTGCCGTAATTACCCGAAGGTTTTAATCGCCCCGTGGCTCTTTCTCCCTCTCTCTTTCTTTCTGGATATAATCGAAATGATTTAGCGTGGAGTCCTCTCAATGGGGTGCCCGCGTGCAGCCCCCCGCCGTGCCAACCCCGGTCAGTGCGCACGCGGTTGTCCGCAGTGAGATCGAATAAGAAGAGGTCTTTCTCTCTTGCTCGTTCGAGCAATCCGCAAGAGCGTGATTCGAAAAAGGTCGGATATCTTCGATGGTCACCTGTGACTCACCTGCCGACGGATATGGCGGGTTGGTAACGCCGCAGAATCGCTGGGAACCGGAGCGAATGGGTTTGTGACGTATGGATTTCTATACGTATATACATTAATCGAACTAAATCGAAAAAAAACAAATGTTTCATGACGACGAAGCTAAGATTCTTCAATGAGCCTGGAAATCCTTTTGTTTTTCTCTCCTACCTCGAAACATCCAATTTCGTGTTGAGTATTCATGGAAAAATACAATTATAAGGAATAAGAGAGAACAACGAGACACATGGACCAAAAAATCTTGGAACAAGTTTCTAAACGGACGATAGTCTGCGTCGGAAATCTCTGCAACATATATCCCATAAGAGATGAGTCCGAGAGTCGAATATCTCGAATGAATTAACGCCAGTGTTCTTTTATTCATGCCCTCGTTGATGGAGTTGGTTTATATGAGAGATAAACTAGACGAGAAAGATGGAAGGAGCCTATATATACGACGATCCAGAGAGAGAAGAGGAGAGAGAATAAAGCCACGAATCTTTCATGGCGAGGTTGCGGGAGCTCCATCAGTTTGATGGGGACCCACCTCATTATCGCATAGTCCCTTGATGAGGCATTCGGCGCGCGCAACCTCGACCGTGTCTCATTCCAGGTTTGATGCATTGTCCATGGGAATTAATGTCGTTTTGGTCTATCACGTGCTTCAGTCTCATCCTCTCTTTTTGAGGGCATGAGGGGATATTTCATTTTTACCAACCTGCGGCACTGAATGCCCCCGTCATTTTATTTCCGATCGTATATATTTACAGAGGAAGCTGGGGTCGAATGAGACAAAGGGGCAAAATCAGCCACAACTTTTAAATAAATTGACATTCTTTGTCAGTTGACAAACGCTATTGCTACCGCACCATATCTTACGTACAGGATAAAATTTTTCTTTGTCACCATTGTGTTTCATTTTGCTTTCCCAGTCTGCTATTTGTAAGGTATTACATGTAAAAACGAATCTTGTTTTGTGTCTTGTTTTGGATCAGTTTGCTTGTCCTAAAACCGCGCTTGACCGCTAACACATACATGTATAATAATTAAAGTTGCATCAACATTTTTTCTCCATTCCTCTTCCTATTTCTTTTTTACTCTGTCTGGATCCTGCTGAACTTGGCAGTTCATCACTTTAATCGATTTTACGAATGCGCTTCACTAAAGTAGCAAGAAACGAGCAAAATGCCTACTGAGAGCCTCAAGATCGCGAGATGGGCCTGATGAATGGGCGAATTATCAATGCGGACCAGTCGGATTAATATCATTAATGAGCCAATGCTCGCTCTGGCGATGCAGCGGTTATGAATTGAGCTCGAACAAGAACGATTTATACCAAGTGTCTGCCTGGCTCGACTTAAACTCGTTTGAACGAGACTCCGTGTAATCATTCATTGATTATGGCTTTTTATTCATCTTCCCATGAACCGTATTCTACAAAATAAATATCACTTGGATTCGAGTTAAAAGGCTATTTTAAATTGCATTTTTTATCGCGTTGCACATTTCGCAGCGATAATATATGTGGCCTTTTCTTTCGTTCCATTTAAAATGATCACTTGGAATATATAAAGAAAAACAAGGATTTTTCGTTTTTGTTTTAATGTCTTTATCGTTATTTAAATGTGTCTTGGGGAATTTTTAAGTTTGCATGTCTGCTATGTTCTTCACTGCGTAAACATCTTTTTTCCAATTATTTTTTTTTCATTGCTTCATATTATCATTAAGTTGAAATATTTTATTGCTTCACGCTTTCGATGTCTATTTATATTTCATTGCGTAAAATTGTGCAGCGGAATCTTCTAATATATCGAAATCGTACCAGAAGCTGCAAATTGTTTAAATTCCGCAATCAGAGAATGTTTCATCATCCTTGACGGTTCATCAAAGAAAAATGATTGTTTCTGCTTTTTGGTGAGGTTCTCGTTGCACAATAGACTGAAAGATTTGCGAGAAGTTTTAAAGAAGACAAGAAAATCGAAGTATTCTCATTCAATCGCATTGTTCGTTGGCACGCGTAAAACAATAGTTTATAGCAGCTGCAGAGTTTTTTTTTCCTGTCAAACCAATTTTTTTCCAAGCACGGTTCGTTCGCTAAATTGAAGCGTAAAAGTAAGACAATAGGCGGAAAAAATCTTAGCACGAATTTTGACACGGGCGAGGGCCAAATTTTTCTCACGTTTCCTTTACATTTTCCATTCTTCTTAGTCTTCTTATTCGTTTGCCGCGTGGCTGCGATCGCAGAATCGAAGCGATGAGTTGTGAAACGAATTGGCTCGTAGACGAGGGTAGTTTCGCTCTCGTGTTTTGAAAAAAAAAAAGCGAAAGCCGCCCTCACATTTATGACTTGAACGAGATAAAAACAATGGCAAACACACAATAGAGATCGTAAGCTTCGACCAAGTACAAAAGTTTTCTCGATCTAAGACAATGTGCAGGTGGCTGAGAAACAACGCTGTTTTCTTTTTGTTCAAAGATCTCATTTCTTCTGCAGCTTCTCGAAACTTTCGAGTGGAACGAATTTGACAATGGATGCAGCGGCAAACTGGTGCTGCAAACAATATCCTTGTAAATTATTACTTGTTTTTTTATTCATAAGACAACATGACATTCAAAATACGTCAAAATTACTCGAGTGCAATATTTTGAGTGAAAGAAATTAAAGTTTGAAACTTCTTTGGATTCCAATTACAACGTAAATTCAAATGAAACCACAAAATGATTTCGACGAGGGATTGGGTCGAGGAAACGAGATATGGATCAGCAAAAAAGTGAATTCCAGCAGTTCCGAATTGAATTCGGAAGAGGCACGTAGACGGTGGAACGAAATCCAGGAAGGTACAATAGTGCATGTGCGAATGAATGTTCCAAGTATAAAATTACGATTCACCCAGCAGAAGTGTATCTTTTTTTACTCGTATTTTTACTCAATTCCCCGTGAACGAGTTACTATTCTCTTCGAAAACTGGAGGAGAGGGGACTCGGCGTGAAGAATGCGAAGAAAATAAGAGGACGAAAAAATGTTTTTTTGCTCGTGCTTTGGATCCTGAGAAAAGGACGAGTCGAAGAATTCTCTGTCTTTTCTTCGAGATAGAACAGCTTTCGGCTGGTCAGGATCTTAACAGCTTTCCATTGTCGCCGATTAGAGACAAGTGGTTTTATTCCTCCACCTTATGTTCACCTACATATGTATATACTTTTAATCTATACTGGATGTATATCTATATAAATACATATCGTAGTTGGTTGCTGTTGGACCGAAAGGTCCTGGCATATCGGCTTCGTCTTTGTGCTCGAAGTTCTATCGGTGAGCCGGCAAAGTTTCATTCGAAAATACGCATCGGGAGAGCCGGGCGGGAACGTCGATAGATTTTATTTTAATCGGATCTTCCGAACTGTCGAAGGCGCGACAAAATGTTCCTTTGTCCGGACGTTTGCGCCAAAGAGAAGACCGCGCGACCCCCAAGCTCCCAATTTTTGCGAACTTTTTTTCATTCGTTATTTTTTTGTTGTTTTTGCTGCGGCAACGAGCTGAAAAGTGTGTCTCTTTTGCTGCTAGATTATTGCCCCCTTTTTTGTGAATTTATTTTTATTATTCACACTGACACACTCCCAACCTTTTCCGGCGTACGCGCCTTTCTTTGCATCCTCGTTCTCTCCTCGTTGCCCCTCTCTCTTATTTTTTTTTTCTTCTTTCTTGCTCTAGCGTCTTGTTACGTGCTGTTTTTCGACTGCAGTCAACGCCAATGCTCGAGAGAGCAGCAAAAGATTCCACGCTGGTGACCGCATCACTGACTTTTTACGCACGAGCGCGCGTATCGAGCGCCCAAGCCATGACGATTCCACCCGAGAAAACGGTTTCTCCAACCGCGCGCTCACCGAAAGCAGATTTACATCTTTTTCGCTTTTTTTTTCCTTTGTCGCTCTTTCTCCTTCTCTCACGTACTCCCTATCCACTTGTCTCGCCCTCCCTCTCTTTTCGTTATACAGCGACAACGGTGAGAACTGTGATCGGCATGCAGAATCCACTTTCGCGCGATACTCGACTTCCTGGCCTCTTTTGAATAACAACCCCGTTCCTTCCAAGGATTCTGAATTTTCCCGAACCGCAAAATAACGTGAGATCGTGGTGACAATAAAATTCAATCGGATTCAGCGATTTGTGAAGAGACTTATTTCTTTGGAATTAAATGAAAAAAGTTCTCGGTACAACTATATTGGATATTTACATCGGTAAAGAACACGGTGATTTTTTTCATTTCTTTAAAAGAAACATTTTTACAGAATAAAATGAGAAAAGGTAAATCAGAACTATTAATATGCGCGATCGGATGCTACAGATATTTTTATCTCACGAGACAAGAAACTCGATTTAAAAGTCTATAGCTCGGTAAACTTCCAGTGGGAGGGAAGGATCTTGCTCCAGGTCACGAATTCTAATATTAGCCTTGAGCGAATAATAATTGCGCGAAGAAATATCTACGCCAAGTCCGAAGCATGTATGTGCCGTTGTTCGAAAATTGCTGCTCGTAGTTCGGTGTTAACGTATACTATACGAGATATCTGCTCTAAATACATGTACTATAGACATTTGTATATATAGAACAAAGACCACGCTTGCTTGCCGATCGTTCCACAAAATTGAACCCTAAGCATTTCATAATTAATACGTTAGGTTGGCCGGTGTGGGAAACGGTGGTTGCGGTTGAGAGTTTTGCAAGAGTTCCCTGACCGCTTAACCCGGTGCACCATGCATTTTGAGGGACTGATTGTCCCAAGGACCAGGAACCAATGCTGTCTGAAGTCCCTACGAGGGGGTATTAACTCGTAAGATCTATCGATGGTCCAGTTTTGAATTGATTCACTCGGAATCTATTAATTAGCTGCTTTTTTTCATAACAAATTTCTTAATATCAAAAAACATAAATTCAACTATTTTTCAGATGAAAAAATCGATATAAATGACGTTTTTCTACCAAATGTTTTTTAAAAAAATCTTCCATCTGCGAATCCTCTTTCTCACGCCCTGTATTGACGAAAATTAGTCTTAATTTTGGAAAAAACAAAAAAAAACATTCACATATTCTTGGAAATCAAAAAAAGTTGTGAAGAATTCTTTTTCGTTTGCGCATACACGGCGGCTACAAAAACTAAAATTATGACCTTGTGGCAAATATGTTTGATTACGAAGACATATTTCGATGTAAAAACCACAGGAGAATTCGTCTTAATATATGATTTATTTTTTCGTGATCGACCCATAATCATTCGCGGGCTTTATTATTCGAGGACGTATATATACGAGGAAGAAAAAGTGCAGTCGTCCAGTTCGCACGATCTCTTCGGAAGCCCAAGAACCCAGTGATGACCGGAGTAAAAGAAAGAGTTGTAGAATATCTTGGCGAGGAATCCCTGGGAGTCGCCCGAGGGCGATTGGGCGGTAGGGAGAGATATAATAAGCAGCGAGAGCACAGCATCCACTATGTATATATAGAATATACATATATAGCGAGAAAAATATATAGATGTATATATATATTTTGAGCGCCCGCACGTACGTTAATACGAGAGCTACCGTTGGATTTCTGCTCGGTTCTATCGCTAGTCGAGGGAACTAACCAAGCGGTCCAGACGCATTGAAAATTGTATCGAAATCAACCTTCGCTGAAAAGATACTCGATCCTCATAATCACTACGAGAATTCCCCAACTATGCTAAAAAAAAAGAAGTTATTCAGGAGCCGGAGCAACGTTGAGAATACGGTCCAAGATATTACCAAAGATCGTAATAGCTGTTTCTATCGCGATACAAAAAGGGGAAAAAAATCACCGAACGAAGGACGACACGTGATGCATAAAAAGTTTCTTGCCGATCTTCTAGACTCGAGATCAAAGATTCCCAAGATTCTTTCTAATGACAATAATCAACGTCGAAGTGAATAACTACCGGGATTTTGGTAAATGACATGATGCAACTACTCGTTAATTCCTTCGTCGTATATTTATGGAACAAAAAATATACAATTCCATTATTTTCCTCACGGTAACTCAAAACTGTAATTTTATTTAATTTCAAAGGGTTATTTTATCAAAACGCGTCACTAGAACGTACAGTGAAACGCGATATACAAAACAAAAACGAAATAAACAAGGAGTCAATAATAATCTGATTTTTCGCATAAAGAAAATGATTTATTTGATTTGTTTTCTTATTTCATCTTTTATCTATTTCACAGTTCAATTTGGTCCTTCATTTCGGAAGATGAATAAAAAAAAATGATGACGCCCTTAAATCCAATAAAAAATGTGATATCATTTTCACGTGGACGGGAACAAAAGTTTGCAAAGTGCGGCTGGATCGAGCTCGTTACAAATTCATCTCAGAAATGCATGTCCAGGGTCTCTCGTCTTTACTACTCCCGTCTCATTCGGGTGGGCTTGTGATCGATCTCGCTTAATAGCTGGGCCTTAACCAACACAAGTCTTGTTCAAAGTTACAGTTCTATCTGCAGATACATACGACTACCACATAACACACGAGGGGTGGCAATTAACGTTCCGTACGTTTCAATTCCACAAGACAACCAGGATTGAGCTGAATGACGAGGGCTGTTGTTCCTGCCACAACTCCGGATATGGCTGACCGTGAGGTGTGAAAATCTGCATTATGACGTTAATTAATCGAGGGCGATAAATACGAGTCTTACAAGCTCGCTTCGTGTGAAACGAAAATTGGGTATTTAAATGACTGTAATTATACGAGACGGCATCACTTACCTTCATATCCATAAGACATGTGTATATATTTAATGTATATCACAGCAATTTTTTTCTATCCACATGTAGATTTATATATACGGTGCTACTTATAGAATTATAAGTTGTACAACTTAAGTTCTTGGAGACTAGTAGAAAGCCAACTGTATCTTCACTCTTATCTTGAATCAATAGCTTCCTTATTGACGCCAAAGAGGCAGACGAGGTGTACACAGTGTATATATTTATATGCCTATTTGGTGGGCAGGTCTCGGTTGTCGATAAAAATACAAATACCGAAGATAGCATACTACGGGGGCGTCTTTCTCTCTCTCTCTCTCTCTCTTTCTCTCTCCCTGTCTACGCAATCAAAGCGTAGGCGAGATTCTCTCTTGATCTTTGCTCCGATCTTCGTGGCACGCTAGTTTTTCTATAACTCTCGTCCTACTCCAATTGCTTTGTCGAATATCAATCGCTTCAAAGTTTGGACCGCGTAGAATTTTGGATAAAAATCACGTGATAGATCAATGTGAAACGATAACATTTTAGTGAAATTCAATTTTTACAGCCATTTTTTGAACTGACGATAAATTTTGGAGCATTATCTATAAATTATAGATTCGATTATTTATTTCTTTTATGTTTTGTCCATAGAGCTTCGAATTTAGATAGGTTAAAATCATGTGCATTAATCCATCAGCGGTTGCGTTACTTACATTGTAACTGTTGGCCGCGCGATGAGAGAATTCATCACATTTATAGTTTCAAGCTCTTAAGTTGACGAATAAAAACTTACAATAATTTATCAACAGTAATTGTGACATTTATAAAAAAAATAAACCGAAAGCGATGGATACGCGGCCGGTGTGTGACTCTGGCGATCTCCCAAGTTAAGCAGCCTCGGGTGTGGCCAATACTTGATTGCCCGAGCGTTTGCCTAGCCATGCACCAGCTCGCGCAACGATTGCTGGGCGGAAGGCAGTTTTTCTGAGTTTCTGATGCTGCTAATTAACTGAAACCGAGTAAAAATATAGCTGCTTGTATCGGCCGGATTTTCCACAGTTTCCATTGGCCCTCGTGCTCTTTTTCCATTCCAAATGTCATACAGTAGTGTATTAGGAAAAAGTCGGAGTGGGGGACAAGTTGGGTCAAAATAATTGGATGGGCTCGTAAGGAACGACAAAAAAAATTTTACTCCTTCATCATAGAGAATGATAAATTTGAAGAAGATCAAAAAATTCCATTTGCGGTTTAAAATTTTCAGGTGATCATCGCTTTATAGAAGTGTGAGAAAAAGTCTCATAGCGTGATAGCTGAATTGTTAATATTAATGATATCGCGCATTATTTTGATAAAAAAAAAGTCATCAACTCGCAACCTTAACGATTTTTTCCTGGAAGTCTTCGGATAAAAAGGGATGACGTAACTTTGTCCATATCATTTCATTGTTTTAGTTTAGATCGATTAAAAACCGTAGGATAAATATTATATACGGTGAAATTTTTTTTTCGTGTAGCGAGCATCGTCGACTCGGACCGTTAACATTCGGGTTAATTGACGGCGTGGCTCAGTAATCGGCTCGCTGGCGTTCTTGCTGCGCCCACATGTATACACGCGTTCCGTCATATCACAGCTCGCTGCAATTCTTCAGGGTGTTGCACACACTTGGATATCTCGAGGCGTGCTGGTACCAGAAGCAAAGTGAACCAGAGGAGTTGCGAGCTCTGGCAATTACAGGACGCAGATCGCGTTCCGGTTAGTGTCACGGTGACGCTTCGAATGTGCCCTCCAAACGTCCGATGTGCGTTCGGTTCGCTCATTAACCCTCGGTCAGTGCATATGCCTGCAATTTGCTCTCGATTTTTCGTATGCTTTTAAATCAGAAAAAAATGCGAATTTGCAATTCATTTTTCATATTATTAGCACCATTTTTTTT
>JABSMR010057902.1:0-22590 GCA_018902295.1 Dusona sp. PSUC_FEM 10030013
ATATATGTGTGTGTGTGTCTGTGTATAATATAAATACATAGGAGAAATATAGACGTATATATACATATATGGAAATATGGGGGAAAAGGCAAGAAATGTTTCCGTCACGTACGTATACATATGTACATTTCCATGTATTTGGGTACCATATACCTATATAGAATTCGAGGCTACGGCTCACATGCCGACGCGCGTAGAATGTAATTAAGATAAATTAGCGTTAAAGGAGAATTGGGCTAAGGCTCGGCCATGTTCGTTGAACGCATACACACATATACACGTACATACGAGAGGTGGCTGTACGCGAAATAGAGATAGGGTAAATGAGTGAAATGAGACAGGGTTGGAACGTAAAAGACTGAGAAGGGGAAGAGATAGAAAGACGGACACAGGACGTTAATGTATAGTGAACGTTGCGCACGTATTTTGTGAAGCTGTAATGGAAGAGCTTCTGTCGACGTAAAGAGCCTACAGGCCCGTGTGTGTATACATTCGAATATGAAATAAAGACTGAGAAAAGGTAAATCCGAGAGGGTGGGAAACATTTGAAGCGTACGTATTCACACAATGGCAATGGACAAAAATTATTATTTTGTTTAATACAGCAATAAATAGACATTTTTATTTCTAAAAGATGTACAAAGTTAGGATTTCATTACTACCTGAATTTAATTTGTACGTATAAGTTTCAACGTTGCACTAAAATTGGGTTGAAGTCATTATTTAGTAGCGATATTTTGAGCCAGAGGTTATTGGTTATCGGAGTCAAGTTATAAATCGTCAAGCTGTGTATAGTTCATTATGGATAACATTGTTGCAACGAGGAGGGCGAAGCCAGATAATAATCTTTCAGAGATATCGCCAAATACAGGTGAATAGAGGGTTTAGATCAGGTAGAGACTCTACGTGTTTACGCGGCAGGTCAATGTGGCCTCCATACGTATACGTCTCCGTGAGTAACGATGTCTTCGTTGGACTGGCTCCTACCCCGACCTGAGAGACATCATGAACATGCAAGGCTTCTCGGGCGTCAAGACAGAGAGGAAAAGACAGAGAGAGAGAGAGAGAGAGAGAGAGAGAGAGAGAGATAGAGAGATAAACCCAACAATGGCCTCAAGGAAGCTGTGGTTGATAGACGCTTCCGATAGATGAGCCGCAACTATATCCCTTCGCGTTTTCTCTTTACCCATCATCTTGTCACAGTTACCGCCATCTTCCAATCCAAATCCAAACTAAACGATCCCTTTAACTCTTGCAAAGTCTAACTCTCCCCATCGCCATTATATTGTTTACTTAATCAAATTTCTCACGAAACCAACATGAACCCAGAAGTTAATAGCCCCATGGTATGTCTTATTTTATTATATATCGATTCATTGACAAAGACTAGATTTTTTTTCGACTTTAACAAAAAATGTTTGCACTATTTTTGGGTGAAAGTGTATACAGTACGAATCGTGGTTACCGCGACTAGCATTTTGCTAAAATCTGTTTTACACAAAAACGACAACAATGGCTTATCTAATTTTATTTTTCTAAAAATTTTTCAATTTCATAAACAAAAATATGTTTTTTCAAATGAACAGAAAGTCGTTTTCCAAAATAAAAACAAAATATTGAAAATTACCCTCTTGTTGGCACCTCTTAGTGATATAAGTCCTCGAACGATATTATGCGTGGAACATGGATGTGTCGAAAAAAGGTCTAAAATTAGAGTGCTCGTTAACGAAGAGAGGACTCTTCGTTATCTCTTATGCTTCATTTGGAACTTAAATTCCACGTTTAAGGCAGGTGATGTTCTTTGTTTTGCAGGGTTTGCGTGGGAACGTAAATATTTTGTCTCGGGGCAGTCTTTTTCAAACATCCCGTTGGATTGTATTTTATTGTAGTTTTATTTAAATCGATGGACCAAAATGCGTGGAACAACTAAGGACTGTAACGTGAGAGATTAGATATTGCCAGTGGCCCTGATTTATGGTCGGAGAAATTGAAGATGAAAAACCATCGATCCACAGACAAATGCAGCTGAATGCACTCTACTTTGTTGTAGATCGTATTATATGCTTGCACAGAAAAAATAATGACATGCATAAAAATTCTATAAGCTTTTGCGTTTTGTAGGCGCGAAGCAAATGACGTAAATACTCCTGATCAATTAGTGGCGATGTATGAGACATCACTTGTATATATGAATGTCGTAATATTCAATGCGCCAAAAAAATATAATGAGCTAGTTACTAATAAGACTAATTAATGTATCGATAAACGTTCGTTTTTCATTGTTATGATATTAAATTTCATTTCAATGCCTTTATAACCATCAATTTACTAACTAGGAGCTGATTAAAAAAATAAATTTAAAAATGCTCTGCAGGGGATAAAACATCCCCAGAGCTTGGTGGATCTCAAAGAAGGGATAGAAAAATGTCTATTCATTTATGCTCAGAGAATACACAACATATGACATGGCTTGGGAGATGAAGATTTTTCTTGAACGAAGAGATTTTCGGTGCTTACGACCTATCCCAAGAATCTAATCGATCTGACAAGCATATCTACTCGTAATCCTCGTGGAAGTAAAGGAGAAATTCTGAAGCACTTTGAAAAGATATTTAACTCCCTCCTTCCCATCTGAAGTCGAATCCACTCCTGTTTGTCATCCCCTGGAAATCCTTAAAGGGCCATTGACATTGCGATCTATTGTATTTTTGGAAAAATATCAGTTTCAGAATACCCAAAGATATGACTACAAATTCTGTGAATTGAATTGATCAAAAATGCCTATTTATTTTAACCAACGATGAGACGACAGAACATGCAGTTAAATGATTTCGTACTCAATTTTGCACTTCGATAAATTACGATTCTTTTGCATCTATCTTCTTAGATCATATAAAGTTACTCTACTGTTATAAAAAAGTAAATAAGACAAGTATAATTATTTATTTTTAACGGTAAAATATAACTGAAAAAAGATATAACCTTTGGCACGGATGAATTCTTCGAAAAAGTTTATTCAACGGCAAGATACGTGGCACAATTTTAGGCCCATTTTTCCAGTGGTGTATTTATCTTGAAATTTCAGTACATTATTGCCATTGGCAAAATCATCGGAATTCTTATACCAAAGTAGGGAATTTCACCTGCGAAAAAAATTGCTCGATCATTCTCAGCGTGCATTGTTAGCGAAGCACAGCGGATATGTGTTTGTTACTCACCAGCACGATGAAGGATATATATTGTGTTTTCGCATAGAGATGATGCGATCAGAACCATGTTCCATTACGTAGACATATATATGCATACACATCTATACTCATGGCGAAGGCCAAAAATGCGCCTATCACGCAGAGACTACGAGACTCAAATTTCGTTGTTGGAATCAGCAGCGAAAAAAGAAAAAGAGAGAAAACCATCAAATAAGCGAGATCGAGATGTATCGAACTGCAGCAGAGCTAAATATTTCTCTTTCGTCTGGCGACGTGCATAATGTATACGTGTATGTGTGTGTTCGAAAAAAAAACAGAAGAGAGAAGCGCCGGCCGGAAGACGAGGCGGAGAAGATGAAGAACGATCTGCTCGCCACAGAAAGCGAGAGCAAGAAGAAACGATCATGGTGAAGGAAAAAAAAACGTCATTGCGATAAATCATCCGGGCGACAGGCATTAAGAGACACGTTGTGTGCTGCGCCAGGGCTTTACGGATGGTGTGTGCACGGTCTGAGATTTTCTCACACTCGCCCAATCGAAAAATGGCAAAGGGGGCAAAGGGGTGGTGGATAGAAAGAGCAAAAGGAAAAGAGAGACGGCGAGAGATCGAGAATTTCGTGTATATTTCGAAGGTTGTCCAATCGCGATATATCGGGCTCAATCGACTCTTTCGAACGTCTCTGCGATATAGCAATGCAAAATGCACAATATATATATATATATGTATGATCGATGACTGTCGAAATTTTTACTGATTGGTTCTGCCCCGATACCTATATACTATGCACATAACATTCGATGAATAGGGCAATATAGATGCATCATTGCCCAGTCTTTTTCTTCGTAATTGTTCGTGGTAAAGTGAGTTGCCAAAAATGCATACATACTTCATTCGAATTATTGAGAAGCCGTACGTATGAGAAAAATCTATTTTCACGAAAATGACTGCTGGCGGTTATCGGACATGAAAATGTATGAATGTTTTTCTCAATTCAATATTTATGTTGAAATATTGAAGAAACGACACGTTAGTTCCTAAAAAATGCTATTACTGTATACCAATCCATTGTTTACTTCAAAAGAAGAAGTATTAGCAATTTGAATAGAATAAGCGAATAATTAAGACTTCAATCCGCATATTCCTTTTCTTTGAACTATAAAAATATTTATACTGTCGGTTAAAAAAAGACAGTGCATATTTTTATTTCTCTCTTTGAAATTGTTCTAAACTAGAAAGTTCTCGTTACTACATAAATTGACAAAAATTTCCTAGAAATTACCCTCCCAACTCAATAAATTTCTTAATCCTCATTCTTGCCAAGCTGGCTGTATATTTAAAAATATCAGCTGACTATTAAAACCAATAAAGCCACACACTGTTATATTTTCGCGGTAAAAGAAATGACAAAATTTTCGGGGAACCTGGAACAATTGGAGACGTCAGTAAAAGGGAATAGACGCGCGTATACAATTATATTGCCGTTATTATGTGTATACCCAGTCCGTAGAGAATTTGGTTGGGAAAATTAATCTCTAAATGACGGCAATAAAGTAATCGCCGAGGTACGGTAATATAAAACCACCCCCCGGTTAGAATATTGTACAGTCGTTGGGTCTCGACGAGGGATAAAGAGAGGACATATAATACGTTTCGTCTACCTGAAATTTTTGTCTCCAACCTACGATGATCACGACGTCGTCGTATATTTTCACAATGCGAAGTACGCATATACAAAAGGAGAGGGGAATATGACGTTCCTTACGGTGTAATGTGTATGCTGCATGCATATACGAATGCTTTGGTTTTCGGATGTCGGGCTTTCCGCCGTATGTATAATATATGTATATGGGACAAAATGAACCACACCGTGTTTGACCAACATTGAAAATACGAAATATTGAACTTTTCTCTCTTTTAAGCAGTTTTCGACGTACTTATCTCAACATTATTTACTTCTTACTGATAATATAGGAATTATCAAACCGTACACTCAGTTCTTTTTTTTTGTCATTTTTATCTTGCCGTACAAGGAGATATAGAGTCGATTGACAAAATGCATGTAGCTGTTTTCCTTTAAGCAACACTTTTATAGTATTTTTGCAAAATTGTTTTTTTTTATTATAATTTGAGGTTTTATTTTTCTATTTTATAATATATTTAAAAAAGTTCAATGGAAAATAATATATGTTGGTTGTGAAAAAGTTCTTATTCTTCGGTCCTGTTCCATTTTACCCCAACCAACCCTCTATACGCAGCAATTTTCTGGAAACACCCGGTATTCTCATTGTTCGGAAAACAATGGAGCGGGACCTTCCCTCTCCTCGTTTTTGCTGCGCTCCCTCTCACTTTCTGGTACTACCCAGCTCGTGAATGAGCAAGTGCACTCGGCTGTTTCTTATCGTCACGAAACTCTACTGCAAATTATGATTGCCCCAATTTCCTCCGACTTTACACCCTGTAACCTTCCGACGTTACGACTTACACACACCCAAGCAGTGTTATTACCAATGATGAGGACAGACTGTGAATGTATATAAAATTCATTGCAATCTTGCATTCCCTGCATTCACTTTTATTCACTTCTATTAACAAGTATTCACTTCATTTTTTCCCCGCAATCATTTTATTTGATCGTATCACTACGAATCGTTGTATAAAATTTCATATAAACATTCAAATTTCTTCTTATCATAGAAAATTCAAAAATTACTTACAAAATATGAATACAAATATTATTAATGTACTTAAAACAAAATGATTTTCCATATTCCCTTTAGTCGCAATTACAATTAATATAATTTTTCCTTCCTCAAAATAAATCCATTTGTACACGTTACAAAAAACTTGTATGTCGTATCACATGAATTAGTTTGATCAGAAACAATATTATGGTTTTAAAATTCTATTTATATCGCATTCGTCGGATACTTATTATCCTTGATAGTTCTATGTGTATATACACAAAGTAAATAAAAGACTCGATGGTTTCGTCTATACTGAATTCCAAATAGAAATGAAACAGCTTAAGACTCCTTTCCTTTCATTTTTATTATTTGATTGTTGAAAAATGGTTTTATTGCTGATTTTCTTTTGACATGTCACTTTTACATATATTTAATGAACAGAGATAATTTTTTCTCCAAAAAATATTAGATATAGTTGTATGTAAGGGTCTCAATATGTTGAAAAAATTTAGTATTACATCATTTTTTAATTATTTTCAATTATGTACTTTTTTCAATCCACTGTTCGCTGTCAAACATATGAAAATATATTATCATCATACTATAGGAATTTTCAATGTTTTCGAAGACGGCAAAAAATTTAAACGTTCAGGAGTACTATAATTTGTCTTGCCGTCGATCGATTGCGAAACGATTTTTCATCGAAAGAAGAATATTAACGTGAAATTTGTAAAAACGAAAATTTAGGATCCGATACGCCCGTGAGGGATTTGTTTGTTCTATCTCGCTCCCTCCGAGCATATTTCCGTACATTAAGCAATAGTGACAGCGCATACGTAGCATATGTATCGTATATAATATCGATGATATTTCTTCGTTTTCGGAGATAAAAATCTCTCACGTGAGGATATGGGCAGAGAACGAAAATTATAGGTTTTCGCGTTTTGAATTATTTCTTTCTGGGATCGCGAGAGAGCTTGTTCTCTCATTCTATACTGTAAACGTGCCGCGTTGTGCTCATCGGAGATCACGAAAACAGAGAGACGAGCAGAAGAAGAAAGAGAGAGAAAGGAAAGAAAGATAGAGAAACAGAGACGAAACGAAAGAGGAAGATAGCGATAGGCAAAAGTACGGAAGAGCGGCTACGATTGGTAAGAGTGAGATGAACAGGAAAGACGAAAGGAAGAGAAAAACTGAGAGCGAGAGAGAGAGAGGAGTTCTTTCGACAGCTCGATATTCGAGTAAGACGAAGAGAGAATTAAGCTAGGAAGCTTGGGGATCTGTCCGAAAGAGTGGTAGAGAAAAAGAAAGAGAGAAAGATGGAACGAACGTATTTCGTCTTGCGGCTCTTATACACAACCCCCTCGTCCCTTCGCCGTCGATTTTTTCCTCTTTCGTTTTTTCCCCTTTTTTGCCCACTCACTCCTTCGTCCCTCCCTTCCCTGTTCTTTCTTCTACATTTATTTATTCTTTCAAGTAATCAAGCGAGGTAACACTGAAGAGAGAAGAGGGGAGAGTCTCTCGCGATGAGCAGGCGGCGGCGGAGACGAACACAGAGGAAAAAGAAACGAGGGATCTCACTCTATCTCCTTCATCTCATGCTTTACTCGAATTACAGTCCTTGGCCACTTGCCGACAGTGATTAGCATTCCTGGTTATGAATTAGGCTCCATGGAAAATGAAAGAACAAACTTGCCAATCACTGTCTTGTATTCAATGCTACTGAAGCAGGAGACTTTTTATATAAAATTGACTAACCTTGATAAAGAAACGCATGAAAGTTAATGTAATTTTATTTACGTCAGAGAGCTTGTAAATTGATTTGGAAAATTGTATAAAAAAAAATTGCAAATAGTAAGTAATCAATATTTTACAATAAACAAACAATATAAGTTTATTTTTTTTTAATAACAGGAAGATTAAAAATTATGAATCGAACATATTTTACAGGATTTCAGTCAAGTTTGCTTGATGGAACAATTTATGTACAAACCAAATAATGGCGACGTTTTTGACAAATTGACGAAACACATTTTGAAGTAAATTGCCAATAATTATTACAGGTAATAGGGAAAATAAAAAAAGCACTTAAATCTTGTTCGTTCGCAGAACGACGTTCGTTCAATATCGCAGAAAATATATTCAAAAAAATATAGTTCGTTTTTTAAATGATGTTTCGTTTGGATGGAAAACTAAAATGAAAAAAAAGTTGTCGAATCGTATACAAAGTCAGAATCAGAGATTCGTTGATTTGGCATAGATTGCGTTGTACATTTACCCTATACATGGCATGAGACGGATATCGCGATTAATCCGCGTGCTCGAAAAACGTGCTGTGCGAGGGGCAGCAAGCTTTAATTGTGAGAGCAAATTCGCCGATCCTGAAAATAACGAACACACGAAACTCCGTATAGCGCATGGCTCACTCACTCTTACGATCTCTTCAAACCCTCATCCTGCTCTCCGTACCGGTCCAAGGTTAAGGCAAATCGCGATTTTCCACCGCGAATGACGTCACGATGCAGTTGGACTACTTTTGGTTCTAAGCCTCTGGGTGTGCACTTCCCGCTTCTATCTCACAACATATTTATATACAAATAGTATAAATCGTATTCATATATGTATATATATATATATACTACGGATATAAGTTATGTTTCATAGCGCAGTTCTCGTAAAAGAAAAGATTGAGAATTTATATTGCGTGAAATTTGCAATCAGGAGAGATAACAAGATTAACGGTTTGAGAATTTTACCTTCGACTGATTACGCTTTGAACTAATTGAGGTAAAAAGGTTAAAAAAAATCTCAAGATGTAAATATTATAAGAAACTTTTGCACTGCGTTTATTTTTGTCGTGTTTTTTTTTTTTCTCATCAAAAGAAATTACACTGGTCCTGAACGTACATTTTTTTCTACATTTCTGGTGTCGGCATGCTTGAAAAGCCAATCCATTTCGACGCACTTTAACATGGAGAGGAAATATGACTAGAAACAATTCCTCTTGTCTCAAGTATTCTTAAGTTAAAAATCGCCGGAATATCAAGTAATTGTTTTTTATATGAAAATAAGTTTTTTCTGAATCTATCAAAAATATTTTCAACGCGCTGATTCTTTATGGATTATAATTACTAGGTATGCGATCCAGTTCGAAAAAAATCAAAGGGTTTCAAGTCACATTATCCAATCAAATATTCTTCTTTACAGAGAACTAAAAAACTCATTAATTTTCTTTACGTAGACTTGAAACCAAAAATAATATTTTTAATTTGAATTTTTTTTTATACAAGGAAATGTTAGTGTCATAAAAAATAATCTTTCTGATAATATGTTATATTGAAGTTGTGGAAAAATAATATTTCACCATTACATTTAAATTCTTATTATCGTTTTCTTGCAAATAATAAGAAACACGTGTAGTCAATAAAAAGAAATATTAATGTTCTGTATGAGTCACTGGCCTTTCGCACGTAACGCGGAAACCAAAACCTGTATAGATCACGAATACTACGCGCTCACACAACGCACACGCATTCTGTATATGTATATACGGCCAAATGTTAAACCCGGCAATCATACAGTGGTCCAATTACCATAAGAAGGGCTCTAATTTTACACAATGCTCTCGGGGGCCGCCCTTTTCGCCTTCTTCTTCGTCATCTTCTCAACTTCTTCCTCCCCTTTCACAGCTTCAGTGTTTTTGTTTCGTTTCTTCGCGTATACTCGTTATATTACGAAGTCCGCAATCATTCGTATATACACGTATACGTCCAAGAATGATCGTGGAATTCGTAATGTAACGACTATAAGAAGAAGCGAAATAAATTATAAAGCATTTGAGGGGGGTGCGGACGAAATAAAAAACGAACAAATGTTTTCACATAGTACATATGTTATACTTACATATAGAATTTTTTATAACTCTTTTTGAGACAGTAGATCAAAAACGAGATTTCATGTGGATTTCAAATATGTATTTCATAAGCATTAGCTATTCGAAATTATCACGAGCTTGGAAGTTGATTGTTGTGAATATCTTCAAATAATATTCAACAGAATGTCAGGACAAGAAGTTGCCGAATTGATAGCACGAATAACGTAGACAGATATAAATAAAAAATTAAATCTGAATATTTATCGATATTTGGAAAAATAATGGCAAAAAATTGGTTTTTTTTTCTAGTTTTCAGGCATCGGAAAGTCATAAACTTTTATAATAAGAATATTAATGGGTTTTTAATTCGCAGCATCGGTGTAGAAAAAAAGAATGTCAGAAAATTTAAAGTTCATCCATAGGCTGGGTCTACATCGACTTACGACTTCTCATACAGTATTTAAATATTTCATTTAAAATCTATGATATGATCGAAGTGGTATATTTTTTCATGTGTAAAAAAAAAATTAGTTCAACGACTATAACGTACCATCACCAGTGACGGGTCCAAAAACGGTTTACTAATCAACTTTCACAATTTCTCAATAAATCTTTGAATGCTCGCGTCTCTCATCGTCTCTTATTATTCTGGTTACTTGGTTCCAAAGCTTGAAAAAATGTATTCGGGAGCTCATGAGAAAGAAAATTTGATACGGAGCTCGGAACACATGAATATACGAAAACTCGTAACGGCTATCATGTCGTCGTATTCTACTAAGATCGCTAGATTTACACATGATACATATGCTGTAAACTGTGTTTACGAGCTCGTTGAGTATGCGGACCTTGAAACCATATACACATACATTCAGATATGAGGTATTTCATGCCAACCTAACGGACATTTTCTCAACTCTGTTGCCCAATGTAATTCTTATTATTATATCTCATTTGTAGTTTCATTGCTCCTTGAAGAACCAAAATTGGCAAACATTTTTTCTAACCTGAGGAAGATTTTTTTCGTAGACTCATACAAAGTTCCTATAAATTCAAATATTCAGATGTATATCTTACAATGAAAAAGGCGGTTTTCTTTGGAAACCAATCCCTGCCACGACATTTTATCTTCTAACGTTGAAAAATCCAATTGTCCATGATCCCCGAAAAAATTCACGTAATTAGTTTAGTAGAAAAATAAGTTTTTCATTTCCTACAAATATTTCATACAACATGTACACAATTTTCTTTCGAATAAAGAATTTTGAAAAATCTTCATTGAAATATTCATTTTTCTTTTGTCAAATTACTGTAAAATACTTCATCCAGGAAAAAAAAACTGAAATTTATAGGGAAACAAAAGAGAATTTTTTATGTGAAATAATAAATCAAATAATTGAATATGGGCCAAAAAGTGGTCCATTTAGCGTAGGATACCACATATATGTATGTTTTTACGTGAAGCCTTTTCGTCACCGAGAGCTTATTGAGAACCTTCCGTTTCCTTTCGTGCACACGTATATGTCTGAACCATCTATGAGAGCATATATGTATCTGCGTGCACGTGGCATCTTGAACACGTCTTTTTAATATTATTATTTTTTTAATACAAAAGAAGTTCGTAGCACGTGAAAAGTAAAAAAATTAACTACTCAAATGAAATAAAGTATGTTAAAAAGCTGTTTGTACGGTACTAATTTTCATTTAGATTTGGTTATTTTTAAAAAATCTGCCATATTGCAGAATCCAAAAAAAGTTCAAAACCGTTTACAGATATTCCGGAAGTTGGAAAAATATTTCTTATAATCTCTTTGTAATTTAGGGGATGAATACACATGGGTATGCACATGCGTACGAGATGGAGTGTGAAATGTATTGTAAAATGCATTGCGTAATGTATACGTATTTCTATACAAACGAGTGCATTAGTCACACGTGTCGTAATTTCCGGCGATATAAAATCGGTTCTGTATAGTCCACGGGTGTGAGTCCCCGATTTCTGTAGTCCGTGCGAGGGATGGACGAGGCATTGCAAGCAAAAAGGGATGGAGAGCGGGAAAAACAGGGAGAAGTGTAAAAAGAGAGAATGTTTGAAAGGGAGAGAGAGATAGAAAAAGTTGCGAAGGTTGACTGTGGATTTCCTTAATAAAATGGGACGCAAACGCCACGCCAGCGAATATCTGGCTGATAGTGGCACGGTCAGCTCGACGTCGACCACCGAAAATCCTCGGACCATTTCGAGGGTTGCTAGGGAAAATCTAGAATAAGAGAAGGGAGGGTTTTCGTTGCTCGGGCTGATTCAATCTGACACGAGAGAGAATCTTGGCTCGCAGGTTTGCTCTCTCTCTCTCTTTCTCTCGCTTTCTCTGTCCGTCTTTCTCTTTCCCGCTCTCTCTTTCTGTCTCCCTTTTTCGCCCTTCTTCTTCGAGGTTCAAGCTACAATGAGGCTTTGAGAGTGTGAGTATATGTGGAAAATTTATGTGTATGTGTATTTCTGTGTACCCCCCTTCCCTCCGCCTCTCTCTCTCACTCTCTCTCACTCTCTCTCTCTCTCTCTCTCTCTCTCTCTCTATCTCTCTCTCTCTCTGGTGTTATACCAGAGGCTTAGGCTCTCAATCTCGTCCTTTCTGTTACGCCCTCTTCTTACCTAAAATCCAGCATGAAAATTCCGAAAGATAACTGAATACTATCCAATTAGTATATCGGAATAAAAAATGAATACTTAAAGAACCGTCCATCAGAACGTGGTCTTTCTTGTGTTTTACAACAATAATAAAAAGAAAACGATTGTGAAGAACGGATTAATTTTTTTTAGTTATTGTGTTTTTAATTTAAATAAGTTTAACACTCGTTTTTGAGGGCTCATTGGCAAACGCATCTTAACATCAATCCGTTTCTCCGTAAAAATTCTCGATGCATATTTTTTAGATTTCAACCAAATTCTTTCAAACTCACAGGCATTGCACAGAAGGGATCTTATGAATGAACGATCATTTTGAAAAAGATTTTAGCAAAATGAATTGTGATCTATTTAAATAATGACTAAATTGATTACAATTATAATATGGTACAAATTGCCTGAGGCAAATACCAGCAAAGTATATAATACACTTGTTTTGATTGAACAAATTCAATAAGCATGGAAATCCCCATGTACAT
This sequence comes from Dusona sp. PSUC_FEM 10030013, assembly GCA_018902295.1. Taxonomy (NCBI): domain Eukaryota; kingdom Metazoa; phylum Arthropoda; class Insecta; order Hymenoptera; family Ichneumonidae; genus Dusona; species Dusona sp. PSUC_FEM 10030013. The sequence goes on from JABSMR010057902.1 coordinate 12,925, forward strand.
AGAGTTTGTTATATCTATATCCATACAGTCTAGAAATGGGAGCGAAGGGAGATTGGGAGGCCGAGATCGAGGGTCGCCAGGATTTCACAAGAGTAGGAGAAAGTAAGAGAGAGATAGAGTCGCCAACCCCGGGCGTTGCTAAGTTAGCGTTATCCAAATCCGACACTTAGGCCAGCGACGAGGGGTTGCGATAACGTTAGCACGGAAATTAATGTGCGCTCGCTTATATATGCTCAAATAATATATAGTACAAACATATAGATATGTTTATCGTTCTGCTTGCTCTCTCATGCGGATTGCTGGTCATCTAGAATTTGACTCCATCAACATCCCCCCTTCCCTGGTAACGTTAAAATGCAAAAAAAAAAAATACAATTTGTCTGGTTGTCCTTTTTATTCTTACCATTTTTTATATCCTTAAAAAAACGACTTCGTCATTCTCATATCCCGAAGCAACGAGACATAAGAATAAACTATTTGTCTGAGATTTTTGATTAACGAGAGTTTCGACGATAATTTGATATTGCATTTGATTCGATTTTTTTATTTTCTGGTCATCGAATATTTTTAAACCATTATTGTAGAAAAAAATGTATATAATTACAGTATAGATTCGATCCATCATAAAACATGTTCGCGTTGTTGGAGACTAAAGGAAAAATGATGACTCAATTTTAAATCGGATTTGTCTTCGAGGACTTTTGGCTCGAAAGCTACGCTTTTTTCTTCTTCGGATTTCATTACTTCTTTGCAGAATGTAACACGTTAATATGGCAGACTAAAATTTGGAGTTGAGGTAGTGAAAATGAGAATCAAAAATTAATTACAAAGGTGGAAAAGAATATGTGATGCATATAATCGGTTTTTAATGACGTTTAATGAGCAAACTACAGAGGAAAAAAAAATTGCAATATCTCTTCTGGTCTCAGGCCTACAAATCGAGTTTCAAGGATTTCGATCAACTAGCATTGTAAACGTATCTTTTGTAAATAATCTCCAGACGTTTTTTTTCTCGATGACCCTTTGATTACACTATTAATCTCAACCTCAAGCAGCATATTTGCATGTATGCAGAATTAATAAACCCGAAAAAGACACAAACTTTTTTAATTCGCCGAATTAAAAATCTCTGATTTTGTTTACTGTGCAATCCCGCATTATTAATCGAAAAACAAATTAACAAAGTATTTTTAGTTTCGTATTTCTCGGATGTAGCTTAATCGAGTAAAGTTTACGTGACCCTCGTGATCCAAATATGCAAAGTGCGCCCCCGCCTAGATGTATCACGCGTAACTCTACGGTGTGCGAGAAACTCTCAGCTTCACGTGCAGTTCGTGCAGGTTCGGGAGGGTGGAAGAATGAAGGAAAAAAGGTATCCGAAAAAATGCAAGGTTACCCACTTTTTTTTATTGGCTCGAACTGCGGTGCGAAGGTCACGGCAGGGGTTTGCGGGTTCGTCGACGTCGTTGTTGCTGCTATGTACGCGGGAAGGCCCAGCCTTGCATCCCGCGCTTTGCACCTGAACCCTAACAGATTACGAATTTTAAAGAAAATACAGTTTTTTTGTTTACTCAATATTTAATTGTTTATCTGCTTTATTGCTTTCTATGCCAAAAAAAAAAATTATCTCATTTTCACATTGCTCACAATAAAATCCACGTTCCAAAGGTAGTTTGAGAGCTAAAACACTATTCTGGTACCTCGTTAGAATTCTATCATTAAAATACTCGTTTTCCTCATATATAATGGCGGATGAGACGAGATTAAACTACGCGATCAAAATACCGAGCACCATCGAAATTCAAGGCCTCGCCTCCAGATAGAGAATTTAACGAACATAAGATGAAATTGGAAAAATTTGCGTGTAGATATAAAAGAAAAAAGAACTAACAACGAAGAGCGTCGTTGTATTCCGTCATAGGTTTACGTTCGAGCGATCCTGGGCTACATGTCGTGAAATTCGTGTTAGAAAGTTTCAATCAACTTTTATGAGCGACGTGTATCGAGTAGACTATACAGAAACTGTTTCAAGGTGTTGGCGTCTACATCCTGACTGTTGTATACACTTTTACTTCGGCTTGTCCATGTGCCGTAGTTTCATATCACCATTACTCGTTATTTGACCTATGCTTAATGGGTACACATTAATTATTTGGGGTTGTATAATTCTCGGAAACAGAGAGATACATCGAAATCATTTGGTTTCCAGTGAACTTAAAAGATTTTAATCAAATGCTGCATAAAGCAGAATCAAAAACAAATTAATGTTTCCCGCCTTTATTAGTATATTTTATATTGCCTCCGCGGATGAAACTTTAGAAAAGTATTCAAAATATTAACCCATTTCGCAAATACATCTTATTTCGTGTTATTAATGTTTTTTTTTTTTCAAATGATCGTTTAGTGCTTTTGAAACGTTTAAATTGTGGAACCTTTGAATTTACTTAGAGTTTAGTTTTAAGGACACTGGATCTGCTGAAATTTATTCCACACTCTTCGAGTTTATTCAAATAGTTAATTTGATAAATATATTTTTATAATTAATAGTTAAAACTGTGGTTTTTGGGTACGGGTATTTTTCCGGCAACTCTATTTAGAACGTAAAGTATACGAAGAAAATTCTCGTAATGTGCGCGCGCTCGTCTCTTCGAGAGTAAGATAGCCAAGCACAGCAGCATCGGCACTTGCTTGGTTCCACAGCCGCCCTCATCTGACATCTCGCTGTCTTTCTCTTGCACGAAAACTATCATCGTTACTCTGTCTCTGTCCTTCTTTTCGTTCCTCCAATATCTCGGCGTTGGGCAAACGCGAACGTGGCCGTCGAAGGGGTTCGGCGGTGACAAGGGAGTCCCCTCTCTTGAGTCTCGTAGAGAGAAGTGGGCAGGAGAAGAAGAGACGAACGAGGTTGAGATTCGTTGCGCGGGGGTGCGAATACACCACCGTGAGGAAAGGAGAGATTCTAGAGACCGAAATGAACGAAACGACGTTCCAGAGAAAGAAGAAGAATAAGGAGAAGTGAGAAGGAAAGTTAGGCAGGCTTTGGAGAGCGAGGGAAGAGCGAGGCGGGAGCGCGCGCAAAATCCTACAGGATAAATATACATAGAATACTTACACGTATACAAATACACAAACACATATATGTACGTATCGATGACTTGCAAGCAAAAGGTTGTAAATCGGCGCGTTCTTGCTAAAACCGTAGTTAGTTACGCCCTATTGTTTGTTAGTATAGATACATATTATGAGTTTGTCCTTCACGACGGCGTGGGCATCGGTGGTCGTCGTAGCAAGCTTTGCGAAGAGGGGAAAGAAGAGGACGGGCAAGGAGAGCGCTGTGATCGCCTCGGTGGGGCAAGGAGAGCTCGACATCTCGAAATTTGGTTGGCTGTCTCGGAGCCGGTTGCTCTCGACGTCCGGGCGTCGCGACGCAAAGTGCGAGAGAGCGAGAGCGAACGATCTCGACGAGGAAGAAGGAGAAGGGGAGAATCGTGGCAAAGAGCTCGGCGTCCTCGGCGAGACGGAACAGCGTCGTCGGCAGGGGCGAGGAGAGAGGGGGTAGCTAGAGTGAGAGAATGAGGGATCGAGAAGCTGAGAAAGAGAGAGAGAGTCACCGGTGTGCCTTGGCGCGCGCGAGGAACCCCTGAGGACTCGAAACTCTGGAATTTCAACCGACAGAACAGTGCCGGCGTTCGTGGGACGCGGGTCTCTAAAGATTCGTCGACGCGTTGTTTCAAACCCCCGTATACGTGAGAGCGCAAAGTTGCCGATACCGCCGCGCCCGCATATATATGTGCACGTTTATGTGCGAGGTAAAACACATGCGGTTGAAACGTGAAAGAAAAAAGGTGCTTGAAGAGGGGATGAGACGGATAAAAGGACTCTAGAGTAGAGGAACCGAAAGGGTTGTTCCAGTAGTGGTGGGAGCAATAAAGAATAAGGCCGGTCAAGTATACTAGAGACGGCGAAGGGGTAGTGTTAAACGCTAGTGTATGCGCGCTCGACTTGTTTACAAGCTATTCTGCTCTGTACATTGTGTGTGCGTGCGTGTGTTACGAACTAAGAAGAGCATCGGCGATCGTCACCGATCTATCGCGTCATTGTATTCGAAACGTTACTCAATCATTTAATCCACTTTACGAATTCATCTACTTATTTGATGAATTATCGAAAATTATCGTTCGTTTCAAATATTTTAACGAGTGCATCGTAATAAAAATCATCGAATTTTCAAATAGTTATAACAAAAAGTCGATGGAGGTTTGGACGCGATAAACTTTGTGAGCGATGTGTAAGATACCGAAATGCTTGAAAATCCAACGATTTTTGTGACATCAAAGATAAACAAACATGGATCGGAAGTGGTAACTTGAAACGGTTGAGGAGCTAATTGGTACCGAAGAAGGACAAAAAGTTCGGAAGTTTTTGGTGATACAGAAAAAACTGATAATAAGACGAAATTATTATCGTCAATCATGTGATCCATCAAGGCCGGTCAGCCCTTCATTTTTTGTTTTTCTGTTTTCATTATATAAAACTTTTTTTAAATGAAATAACTTTATTTTCGTTTCACGTTTGTCGGCAAAATCGAGTCCCGCATTTGTAATAACGTTGATGTGTAACCGCGCTTTTCGATCGGTGTATGCATGAGTGTGCGGATGTTTGTGCGCGCACGCGTTTTCAACCTCGGAAATTCTCTTTCGTCGAGAAAAGAAAACGATAGACGACACGAGTACGATGACACCGATCGCGCTCACGACAGGTTGCTTTAGCGCTACAAACACGTACCGATCCCGACTCGAATCTTTTCGACCAACGTCCAATGCGATCATATGATAAATGTAGACAAAACGTTTATTGTTTTTTTTTTCCAAATCCTTTCTTTGGTTATTAATTAACTGATATTTCGATTGTTTATTTTTAACCTTTTGTTTTCGATAACATCGTGGTTATACTTTGCGCGAAGTTTCGTCGGACTCGTAGTAATTACAGCGAAGGCTGTTGAAAGTTTGCGTTCCTAGATGTGTTAGCGAATGTGTCACACTTAGGCCCGTGCTCTGTGCCAACAGCTTCAGTGAAGAAGAAATAAAAGAATTGGGAGGAGGACTCGGAAAGCGAGCTTCTATCGGTCCGCGTTAGAATCTTCGAGTCGTCGATCACCGCGAGATTATCGGTTTCACTCTTTCTCTCTCTTCCTCTCTTTTTTTGTCTTTCTCGTCCAATTCTCCGAGTCGCGTGATTGTGTGTAAGTGAGTGCGGGTGCGCGCGAGCAAGACTCACTGAGAGTTCGACGAAGTGGCAAGTGCCTTGTGCGCGATTTACCGGTGTCGGCAAGAGGGAGAAAGAGACAGATCGCGGTGCCGTAAGCCGTAAGCGTGAGCCACGTTTTCCCACGGGCGGTTGTATTTTTTTCGGTCCAAATCACAGTGGAAGTCATCGTGATCGGAGGAACAACAAAAGGTGGATTCGTGATCGATCATAAGACAATATGAGTGAAATGACGAGTGTTGAGCAGCAGCAACAGCAGCAGCAGCAATACGTAAGTGGAAGCTCGAATCATGAGCATCATTGCAAGGATTGCGGGTTGTACTTTGAGAGCGATAAGAGTCTCGAAGTGCATCTTCGCTATCATCAAGAAAACTTATTAACTCAGTGGGCTAATCAGGCTCAGCAGGAGGAGAGTAATAACAACAATAGCAAAGCTGGCAATCATAACAACAGCGGTGTCGGTGGTCATGGCGTGGTGACAAAGAGAGAAAGCGTTAGTGCACCTGCTGATTCGAGTGAGCCTTCGTCGAGGCCACCTTCTGAAGGACCTGTGTCTTCGCAGCAACAACAAAACTCGTTACAGAGGGGGCAACCGCAGGCACCACCATCAGGAGTGCAGAGCTACGGTGGCCACTTCCAAACCCCGATGTTTAGCGATACAAGCTATTTCGTGCAAAATGATCCGGCTTATGTCTTACTCCATCATTATTCGCCGAACCACGAGGATGGGTCGAACAATGGTAATGCGGCGAATTACACGAGATATCATCCGTATCAGCATCAGCAACACTTTCCCGGTGAATGTGCGAACTCCGTGAGTTCGACGAGCCCACGAAGTCCACCGTTACAGTGTGATAAGTGTGGTAACGTTTTCGAAGACACGTTACAATTGGGCGAGCATGTCAGAGTAAATCATACTACGTCACCGGGATCATATCCAGGACCGACGCAGTATCAGCAATTGGGTGGTAGTCCGCAACAACAACAACAGCAGCAGCAGCAGCAGCAACAACAACAACAACAGCAGCAGCAGCAACAGCAACAACAACAGATGCATACCTCACCGTCACAAAGTAATCAACAGGGAGGACAGCAGCAGCAAACTGGCTATGAGTATACCGGTGGCCGATCTTCCGTCAAAACTGAGGTGAAACAAGAGCCTGAGGAACAAGCCGAAATACTCGATCTCGATTCTCACAAAGTGCAGACTCATAGATATGAGGAAGAGCTTATGAGACTTCATCAGCAAGAAATGCAGATGCAGCTTCATCAACAACAACACGTTCTTCCGCATCAGCAGCAGCAGCAGCAACAACAACAACAGCAACAACAGCCACCAAGAGGTGGCCCCCATTCGGTGAGTTCAATGCTGGGTTGGCCACCGTCTCAACCCCATGAGTATCATCCTGGATTGTCGCCAATGGGACCCATCGATAGTGTATCGCCAGTCCCTGACCAGAGTCAATTTATGCGTGGTCAGCATTTACCGGTCGAATCACCAAGGCATCCGGGCTCACCTATAATTACGAGTACTCAACCGATGTCGACTCACCAGATGGCTCCGGGTATGTTACAGCAACCGCAAAAGCCACCATCCATTGGTAATCAATCGTGGAAGAGTAATGAAGCGCGTAGACCAAAGACGTACAATTGTACAGCATGCAACAAGTGGTTCACAAGTTCCGGTCATCTGAAGAGGCATTACAACACAACGTTACACAAAAATGCCGTTAAACAGAGTAATATGCCAGATCCAGCTAATATGCCGATAAGCGCGCATCATCATCCTAGTAGAGATCCAAATTTGGGACATAGCGCAAGAGGCGGGGGAGCATCAAGATCACCAGAGTTATCAACTTCGGGGAGTCCCCCAAACTTGATGGCAGGTCCCTCGGGCGAGGCGGCGAGGGGCCTGCTCAACACGCCAACCAATCTCTACACCACCAGCAATTCCAGCAACGGCAGCAACAGCAACAGCAGCGACTCTTCGCCGGTGGTCCTAACTCAACAGCAGCAGCAGCAACAGCAGCAGCCACCACCGTCGGCGGCTTCAGCGGTCCACATGGGCTCCACAATGGTGGGACTCAATTCACCCGTCCTGTCGCCAATGAGCTCCCATCCTCAGCACCATCCGCATCATCACCATCAACAAATGGGTTCGCCGTCCCCTCAGTTGGTACAGCATCCGTTGTCAATAGGTTCGCCGTCCCAACTGGTGGTCCACCACCCCATGAGTTCCCCCATGTCGCCCATGCAACCGCCACCCCCACCTCAGCATCTGAGTTCACCTTCGCCAATGGGCTCCCTCCACCATCATCATCTGCACAACCAACACCACGACAGCCATCATCATCAGCAATCGCCGCACCATCATCACACGAATTCTTCCTTGCCCATAATGGCGGGTGTACCGTCAATGATTTCACCACCGATGGGGGGTACTTCGATGCCTCATCAGCCGTACCCAAACGCCTTGCCCCCCCACGTTACAATTACTACCAGCATCCCGGGCCTGCTGGAGTCTATCACCAACCAGCTAACTACTATTGGTAATGAGATTCCACAAGAGTCGCATCACCAACAAGACCAGCAGTCGCAGCAACAAGAACAGCAGCAGAACCAGGATCTTATATTACCGGGTTTTGGGACCTTCAGTAATCATCAGAGGCCAGTGCCAAATTTTACACAATTCGGTTTAACTAGCTTCCTCGTAGGTCACAACCAACCGCAGGCAGTTAACGTGGGGGGGCTAAGCCCAGAGGTTATAATTCCTCAGGAAACATCGTCTTTCGTTGCGTCAAACGCGAATTACGATAATTATAGAAATTCACCGCCAAGGTACGAGTCACTAACGAGCATGGAGATTGATACATCTTCTCATTCTACTAGTGCCGAAATAGAACAACAGCATCTCAATGTGGATGAGCGTGATCGAAGAAATGCGACTTCGAGATCGCTAATGCCAAATGAGCAACAGCGCCAAATCGAAACCAACAACAATGTGCCACAGCGGCAAGGCAAAGAGGAGATAAATCCAAATATCGTTAAGCGTCATCGGCAAACAACGAGTGATAAAAAAAAGACGAATGGTGTCATAACAAAGGAGCACCAAGTTACAAGCACCAATACCGGTTCTCACTACATATCCCAGGAAGGCTTTCACAAGTGCATCGAATGCAACAAGCTATTTAACAAAGCTTGTTACTTGACGCAACACAATAAGAGCTTCCACTCGGGTGACAAGCCGTTCAAATGCAATCAATGTGGTAAACGTTTTCCACTCGAGTATCTACACGCGGAGCATCTTCAAAAGCACGCCGGTGAGAAACCGTACAAGTGCGAGATATGCCCGAAACAGTTTAACCATAAAACAGACCTCAGAAGGCACATGTGCCTACACACTGGCGAAAAGCCGTACGCCTGTGATAATTGCGGCAAGGGTTTCATCAGAAAGGATCACATGATGAAACATCTCGACAGGCACAAGAAAAAACCCATCAATCATCACAATTTGCACCTTAGAGCGTAATCGAAGATTGGGCCGATAGGTGAAAAACTAAAATTTTAATTTCCACTTGTCTCCCTCCAAAAAATATCGATAAATTCATTCCTGGTGTGATTCAATCGTATTTTACTTTATTTTTTCAAATTTGTACCAACATACAGGACGAAGAGTCATTTAACTGTTTTACGTTACAGATCAAAATATGTTTGTCGACTCGGAAAATATATTTTCTCAGGGAGAAAGGATGCTACCTCTTTCTCTCTTTTCTCTTTCGTTTTTTTTCTGCATATTCCGTGTCTTTTAATTTTCACAAGTAATGCTAAGGGCATTTGTAAGTTTCAACAATAATTCTCCAGTTGCATGTCGATATTTACTGGAGGAATATTCGCACGAATAAAGAATGCTTGGAGAAAGAAGAGAGAGAGAGGAAAAATAGCTGTTGGTTTTATTGCTCAACAATATTTATTTGATCATGGCTAGAGCTTTGCCGGGTTCCAGGAAAAAATAATTAGGCTTGGCGGGAGACCAGAGTCGTGAGATATCTGTTACTTCCTGTCTGATCGAAAAATCTTTTGGGGGATCAAGCCACAAAGTTATAGCGCAGACTACACATTTGTTATTTTCTTAATCCAAACGACTTTAATCGAGTAAAGTCAAAGAAAAAAAAAAACGAGGGTACCCCGATCGAGAAACTACAAATCGTTCGTTTTTTTCACCATCCCCAGTAGTGATTTACCCATCGGACATGAGAGTATTGTTGCCAAATTTAGTTATTTTTGAAGCTCAATAATACATTATTATCTATGGAAGAATGCGATTTTCGAAGTCGATCAAATTATCGAAAAAATACGAGTGTGAAGCTCGACTTTGCAAATCGCAAATTCTTTGTTAATCCC
>JABSMR010058013.1:0-14240 GCA_018902295.1 Dusona sp. PSUC_FEM 10030013
ATATTTCTGAATATAGTTGTATATATGTATAATATATATCTCCGCAACATGCCTGAGAAAGACACTCCAGCATCTCCGGTGCCAAACAATTCTTTTCTAAATGGGGGCACGAGAAAGGATATGGAAAGTGAGAAAGGCTCGCTTCCTGGCATGCTAAGTAGAGCCTGGTACTGGTATATTCCTTACATACCGTACCGGCTCAGACTTCACGTTAAATGCACACCCTTTGCCATATATATATATATATAGCCAAGACTAAGGAATAAATACACAGACTAAAAGAGAGAAAGGGGAGATGAAAAAAATAAAAAGGAGTAAGGTAATGATTCATTAATTATTCAGCAGTGTAAATTGGTACACAGATTGTAATGTAAATTGGTGGTGAAAGCAGAGGAAAGCGGAAGTAGAGAGTGATAGTCTCTGCGGGACTGTGGTGAGGAAGCAGAGGATGAAAGAGAGAAAGAGATCTGGCGAGTGAAAGAAAAAAGTTCGCTGGATAGAAGGAAAAAAAGAAAACGAGAGAGAGAGAGAAAGAGAGCAGGCCAGGCGTGGACGTACAGGATGAAAAAGGCGTTCGTCACGAACGGGATGCTGATACTTTCCCTTTAAAAGCTTTTCCTATATGACTCTTTCGTCGTCTCTCTCTCTCTCTCTCTCTCTCTCTCTCTCTCGGTCGTTCGTTTTCATCTTCATCTCTACTTTTCTTTTTTGCTCTCACGCCAATCGGTCTTAACTTCCTGTACGTTGTGAATAGGACCTCAAAATTTCAACGAGGACAACGGTATTCTCAATCTACATATAATATATATATATATTCGTGCACGGTGGAACCAGCCATCCAGCCATATCCAAAACTCGTGCTAGCGACGACCCTTCTGCCAAACCCTCGCGCTCCCATACCAATTTTTTGTCGATCCCTATCTCCCGCCCGTATATATTGGCACCTAGGTCGCTCTGTCTCACTCTCTCCCCTTCTCCCATTCTGACAACACCCCCGATGCAACGCTGAAGCTACTCTCCGAAACCATAGAGCGACAGAGAAAGAGCGGGACAGAGACGGAGGAACAGGACGGGTAAACCGGTCGATAAGGGTCGTCCGAAAACGACTATGGAGATACGGATATCGTGCGAGAGGTTGCTCGAGTGAATGAGTGCAAGAGGGAGAGAGAAAATGCCGCACGGCATGCGGCAACGATCCGCAAATTGGCGGCCGATCGGGATCCACTAATTACTCGAGCTCGAACGTGTTTTAAAAGCTTCACTGCGGTAATTTACGAGCCTGCTTAATATATATCTATATTTATATGCAATCCGTACACACATAATAGACATTTATCCTCCTCCACGCTAGAGTGAGACGAATGTAATTAAAGAACGAAAATACATCAAACTATCTAATTTCAAAGTGATACAAAAATAAATCAAACTAATACGCAAAAAAAAATCACACGCTAATGATCAAATCAACATATGTGTCCAATATATTTTTTTTAACCCGTATTTCTCCATTTCACTAATACGATCGATATCAGTAAAAGGACACATTCTACCAAGAATATATCTAAACTCATTATATATCGAAACGAGAATCAATCATTTTAGCGATTTATGTTTAGCGAACCATAAACGATCAAACAAATATAACGGTGAAAATGTGCTTATCCTACTTTTTACTTAATTCTAGTATAATCGATTGGTTATATTTTCATTAAAGCTTATGAATCCTTGAACAATGGAAAATACACAATTGTCACGATGGTTTCATGATAGACACATAAAAAGATAAATGGGATAAAAATGGAGAGGGAAGAAATGAGAGAACGAGGTTAAGCATTTATACAGTTTTTCTTATGTATGAAGATGAATCCCAATAGCTACTAACTCAGCTTTTACGGTTGGACTATATATACGAACCCTTATTTCTTACCGCAAAATCCCAAGAGGGTAGAAGCGTGCTTCTCCACGCGCGGTGCGGCAAGTGGGCTATGTGGTTTCGAGAGCAAGGGAAAATGGTTAAGAAAGGAAGAGAGAGAGAGAACACAGGTGGAATAAGAGAAGTCGGATAGGGGTGCTATAAACGACTTGAAATTAAAGCTAGAGCGAGGGTAGGTTAAGCCAGCATTACAGTGGCGGCGGTACTTTGACTTTTAAGATGTTCTATAAAAAGCTCGCACAGAACGTTTGTTGCAAGGAAACTTGCAGCTCTCGCCGTCCCCTTCTCTTCCTCGCTCTCTCTCTCTCTCTTTCTCTCTCTCTCCCTTTCCCTCCTTTCCTCGTTTTCTATTCTTTCTTCTAGCCTGATGGGGAAAACAAGAGAGGGAAAATGCGAGAGCAGAAAAGAATTTTCTCGTACTTTTATCCTTTGTACTGTAGCAATCCTGAACTGCGATATAACTGTTACAAAGATTTCTCGTTCAATTGAACTAAAACGACCGGAATAAATATCTCTTCTGAATCTTTATGTGAATTTTTCCTTTCTTCTTTTCATCACTGTAATCTCGTTGGAAACGAATAGACAGACTCCACATAATGAAACCCAGATTTTGCCTTATGTTTATTCCCTTCCACCCTCTCCCTTTACCCCCTTTTTGCATTGTTTTCACGGGAAAAAAATGGAAAATAGTATAGCTCAAGTGTTTCTCCGTTATCCTGTCGACCCTTGGCAAACTCGCATATTTTCGTCATGGAAAACTCGAGAAAAAATAAAGGATGAGAGAGGGCGCGTATTGTAAAAAGATCTTGACTCTCCGGCGTGCGAGCTAAGTGTAACGCCGGATGGATCTCAGGAGCGGAGCCGTGTTTGGCAGCGAAATATATATAAATTCTTTTTACCGAGTGGCCCTTTGAGAGAGCTCACCCGTGGAATAACTGATTCAGTCAGAGTGCAAGAAAAAAACTTACAGTACCATGATACAGTTGAGCTCGTTTACGGATATAGTTATAGCAAATATTTAAACACATATATTTAGACTGTCAAGACGTAGCCGAGACTTTTGAATCTAAAGAATATTGCCAGCAAAAAATATCATCATCTCTCTTATTTTATTTAACATTCGCATACCTATTTCAGTCTCATTTAGTTTGATACATAAATTATCCTAGACGAAAACCGTCCGACTACAGCTTTTGCCCTGCTCAACCCTTCTTTAAGTCTTGTTAGTGTTGAAATTTTCCACGATGATTGCATAAAGTAAAACGTATCAGGGTGAAAAGCACAGAAAGAGTGAGAGAGAGAGAGAGAGAGAGAGAGAGAGGGAGGGGAGAAAACATGAGAGGTGATGGTGAAGTACACCCTCGCCAAGGAATAGCATAGTCACCCTTCTCCCTGTAAAAGAAGAATGCGATGAGACGACTAAACTGCTGTTTCATCCCTGAGTCCGCCAACTTGGCAAGACAGCGTGGCATACTGTTTGCTACCTAATTAAAGAGAATGAGAGATAGAACGAAAGAGGAACGAAGTAGGAAAATCAAGTGAGACGTGAGAGATATGAGGAAAAGAGCGAGAGAGATAGATAAAGGGAGGAAGAGCATGTAGACGATTCAGCGAAGGGTGAACATAAGGGTGGGTTTTAACTTCCACTCGGTCGGTGGAGAAACGTCGGGTTCTTCAAGCGCGTCAGCTCAGCTTTACTGAACGTTTCGAGAATTAAGATTCCATCGTGAAACTGTGAGTTGTGTGCCTTGCAATTTTCTGGTTAACCTGACTTTAGCCTTTCTTCCCTCGCGTCGCTGACTTTTGAGCTATCTAATTCTTCCTTCCTCTTCCTATCTTTCTATTTCTCTTTCGCCCTCAATTTATCGACGCGCACTTCAAATAACTCTTCTTATCACTGCCATTTTAGGTTTCTCAAACTCCAATAAAACTATCGTAGACAACAGTTCCTCCCAAAACTATTAGACAAAAACGATGTGATAAGATTTTCTGCGCTAAATCGTACACATGATAAAACTCTCATTTTTATACTTCTTGCTTCCACGATTACCCGTGCTATCTCCTGATTACAAAAATGAACCTCATAAAACTTGCTAGGAAAACATATTTTTCTGGTGAAGGATAAAAGGGCTCTTTATGTCATTCGATTAGGTATAAAATTTATATGAAAAACATATTTTTCTCTTCCTTTCTCTTTATGTCCTTCGCTTAGGTATAAAATTATCGTTCAGCTACTTGTACCGTCGTCAGGTACAAATTACGCTTTGTTATTCGACTTTTGTAAACACCTATTTATTTGCCGAGTCTTTGAGAATTTATGGTTATTTATTCCAAGAGCAAAATTAACTCTATCCGGAATGGCCGATTTTTCGAATATAAGTAATTGAAGAAAATCAGTACTAACGTACCGAAAGCAAAATGAGCTTTTGCAATGGCTGAGGCTACCCACCGGCCGGGGCTAACCCTACATATATTATCGAACATCAATTCGGTATGATAATATTAATTGAAATCCACAAATGAATAAGGAAAAGGTAGCTGTACCAAAGCATTGAAAGATAGCTATAACCCCGATACGTGATCAAATTTCTGAGACAATTACTTCGAGTCTATTGTGAAATGCACGCTTGCACGTGCACACTCACGTACTAATATACACATAACATATACGTACGAAGGAAGTCAGCAAAGATAAGAGAATCTGGAGCATGTATGGGTGGGAGGATATAAGTTACGTGGATTTGGTACTGCGGAGGATATGGCAATAATCGATAATTGTGTTGGCAGAGGCTTACGTGAATCTTGGATCTGCATTGGTCTCCGTCGGCCGAGGAACCGAAGCCGCTGGGATTCTACGTGCCGGAGCGTCTCTCGATGGATCGGGCCTTAAGGACAGAAGGGCCCACGAAGCAGCGAGGGTTCAGGCTCTGCTACAACTTGGTGGCCTGTACGCGGATCAAGGAAAATTGCAAGGTGCACTTTCAGCCTACAAAGAAGCTCTTCATGTTCTTCCCGAGCACTATCCTCCTCAAGTGAGTACACACTGTGCGTTTCTTCTCTGAACATTTAATCTCTATATCCGATTATCTTTTCCTTATTTCACAAAATGCACTATCTTTCGTTAAATCCTCTCAAGATTTTTCATTATCTCAAAATGTCACATGGTACTTTTAATTACGACCTACGAACACGACTTCGCTTATTCATATCCTAATAAAAGATTCTGATTCATACGTATATTCGAAAATAGAATAGAAACCATAGAAGATAATAAACTTAAAGGAATATGCATTGAAAGAGATTTATTGAAAATACATTTTCATCTTAATCTTTTGAAGTGAACATTTTTCAATGTATTTTTCGAAGACGGTACAGGCATCGAATATTTACAACGTGTTATTGCGAAGCATTTTTCTGACGAAGCCATTCAAACGGCATTCTATCCAGTTTATTTTCAAACGGATGGCTGTACAAGTTTGCTTCCGCAAAGACACCGCGGAGACCATCGCTACCGTTAACCCCCCTCACGTTATTCCGATTTCTTACAGTACTTTTTACATTACATACTGAACTGTATATATTCCATAAAGATTGAAGAAATCCCATGGACCATAGATATCATAGGAACGATTGTACGGTTTCGTTTACAGCATATACGGTAGGAATGGAACTTGAAAATCTTTTCCGAATTCAAGGAAAGGAATATTACGAAAAAAAAAGAAATAGCAACATGCAGAGGCGCTTTCCGATCGTTTTGCTCGTTGTATCTTACGGTGAACGTTACCTAGATATATGTATGAATCGGAATACATACCTTGTACATATAGTGTCTTGCTTTTGCAATGTCGAGATAGGCAGAGACGGAAGTGAGAGAGGGAAGGTGGCGAGGGTGAAGGGTTGTTACCAGTTTTTCTTCTGACGTCTTTTTACTCTCGGGGAACTTTTCGACGAGCTGGCGGGCAGGCGAGAACACGCGACAACAAGAAAACGAGGCGGAAAGAAACAGAGAGAGAGAGAGAGAGAGAGAGAGAAAGCGAGAGAGAGAGATATAGAGAGAGAGACAGAGAGAAATAGAGACGAACGTCTCCTGTGAAATGGGAGTATAGAGGGCAATAGCAGAACCGTGGAAGAAAAGCTCGAGGAACACAACAGCGAGCACAACATCGGAAGCACCCAACAGCCTCTGTGATGCTCCTTGCGAACACGAATGTTGCACGAGCAAGGCCGCTCCAACTAGCACGCGTTTCGATGGAGAAGTTTGCATTTTTATGAGCATCCTCCCACTTTTCTATCGCTCTGTCTTTTTCTCTCTTAGTCTACATCCTTCTTTCTTTATCATGCTCGCCCCTCGTTTTCTTTTTTTCTCTTATATATATGATCCTCGTGTCCTTGTTTCCTCAAGCGTCTCGTTTTTGTACCCGACTTATATGCATTCTCGTGGAATTCCTGGCGCGACAATTTATACGAAAAGTATTTTCGTGTTTCGTTTTTCTTTCGTTCACTCACTCTCCCTCTCCCTCTCTCTCTCTCTCTCTCTCTCTCTCTCTCTCTTTCTGTCTCCATCCTGTAAGAAATGAATGAGATACACGAAAAAGCACACAGTGCCAAAAAATCGTTCAAGACTTTCCTCTGCTTTTTGCTCATTTCCCTGTCCAACACGCGGGCATATCGCGATCGACTATAAATGGGAAAATATTTACAATTGGAATTTTGATTACATGCCCGAAAAAAGAATTCCTAAGTCGAACAGCGTTTGCCCTCGAATTTAATCAAATATGACCAATATCAAACTCAAATATTTGTTCAGTAAGAACAGTAAAATATTTTCAGATTTTTTAAATTTTGGTACATTTAACCCCGAAATCGTGCTTCTCGTTTTACTACATTTTTCCTTTACTTCGCACCATTTATGAGAGCAGAACTTTGGGAAAAAACATCCAAATATCGCTGAAAAATGCCTATCGACAAGACTGTGACCCATTAATTTTACTCAGTATCCCCTGCTGAATCCCATTCGTCTATGCTACCATTCGTGCTCTTTGCGTTGTTGACTTCATAAATTTCCCAACAGTCTCGGTGGACGGAAACTTCCCTTTTCATCTCTTATAGCTAGTGATGTGTGGTGTAGTCATAATAAATACATATAGGACCGTACAAACACATAGACCTCGGACCAATTTCACCAATTGCTCCTTGAACGATCTCGGGTTTCTCTCTCTCCCTCTCTCTCTCTCTCTCTCTCTCTCCCTCCCTTTCTCAATTCTTCTTTCGTTATAACTCCGCCAACCGAATACAATTTATAAAAATACTCACGAAGCGTTTTGCAGAGTTGAAAGTGAAAAAAAGACAATTAAAAGGAATCATTTTCGGTGTTACAACATGGGAATCACGGGTATTGATTGCATTTCGTGAAGAGGACGAATCAATTCAGTGGATAGCTCACTCTTATTGCGTGTACAACGTACTTGAGCAGGTGCATTCAACAAATCGACGAGGAAACTGAACGACCCTTCAGACTTTTTTACTATAGCTTATGTATATATATATACAGATTTACAAATAACGTGAAACTCTCTTGAAATGGTGAACTTTCGTTGGAGCACATATGTATATATACAGATACGTTCACATGAGTCTACAAACTCTGTAAAAATATTGATACAACCGATTGGTTTTTACTCGTTATAAACATGCAACAATATACATATTCAAAAGCAGAACTTACTCTATTTCATACGTAATGAACGTTGTACTTCGTCAAACAAGTTGGTATTTCAATAACTCAAGCATGATCAATAATAATGCCCGAAGGCTCGCTGTGAGAAAAAACATCGGGATGAAGTTTCAAAGCACAACATTGTTTTTGATGAATTTATATTAAAAAAAATGATCGATGGAAACCATGATATTGTAAATTTTATAACACCGTACGGTTTTTTTTTCGTCTAAAGGACCCAATCGATCTTCGTGCAAAACACGGACTATTCGTTGCGTTTCTTTTTTTTATGTGGATAAAATTTGATACTTTTATTCTGAAGTATGAGATATTTCCATATGAAAAAATCATATAGGACGAAGCCAATGTATCTCGAGCAATAGGAATTTCTGTTTTAGTTTTTTTGACTGCACGAATGAAAAATTCCATTTATAGATATTCGTTCATTTATTAAACGCAATATTAATTAGAAGGGAATTCAGGCGGGCGTGTATAGTGGCCGGCCAAAGCTGATACGCACGAAGTCGCATATAAAGGCAACAAAAGAAAAAAAGACGGGATAAAAGCTGGGATATTGGTTGTAATAGCAGGTATATCCTCAAAGCTTATGTAGGACGTTAGTATATGGCTCTTCCGGAGAGACCTATTTCGCAAAGGCTTTTCGAACAGGTCATCATTATACTTTTACGGTACAAAAACGAAACTCGAACGTTTTGTAAAATGCGAGTGTTTCCGACGCGCTGTGTCATGTCAAGAATAGAGCATTCACGGAGCTCTCATACGCAACACGAACACAATGGTATATATAGAAGGAAACAGAATGAGAGAGAGAACGTGTTTAAAAGTTGCAAGGGTAATATCTAGCGTTCTCCTTTACCAAAGGGCCCCTCTATGCTTTATATGACGTTTTAATAACATAGGTCGCTTTGTTTGGCAGTGTTTGAGTGGCTAATTAGGTGCTTGCGACCCTCCAAGCTCAGGCTGACAATGCATCCCATGTTTCCCGAGGTAATTTTGCAAAGCCGTGTGCTCGCCCTGCTTTTTTTTATGTCGTTCTTTTTATTCTATCGTCCGTTCTACTTTTCTCTTATGACCCTTGTATGCGTGTTCACTTCTTAACCCGTTGGCATACAGACGAGGCACATTTTATTTCGTCCCAATAAGCGAATTCTTTTCATAACTTTTCATTCGCAGCTTTCTTCCATTTCATTCGCTGTTTACAGAATTTACTATTTTCATCTACAACTTTTATGAATTCTCTCCCATTGACGCTATTTGCTGTTTTGTCGAGATAAAGCTTGTAATTTTCCGTACTTCCGGTAGAGTCCATTCTCACTGTTCTTCGTGATTGTTGGCCGAGGGCTTTTCGGAGCTTACTATTTCTCTCGTTTTTTTAATTTTCTACTGCTTTTTTGTTTACACCCCAAGTCCCGTACTACTTTAAATAGAACTCGAGCACGACGCTTCCCAGTCTCACCGGTTAAATGAATGCCGTTTGCACAACGGAGCACTTTAATTTTCCGGGAGAATCGCACCATCCCACCCTTTCCCCTGGCCCCGGCCGTTCTGCGATTGTGCTGACCTCGCACTGGCGAAGTTACTTCCACGCCAGAATTTCATGCTTTTTTATGGCAGTAACGTGAACCTGAGCTACATTTTTATCTTGCATAATGTCGAAAATTATTGCTATGTATAGAGTGATAAGGCTTCTTGACTCGCCAAACAAACTCTGCCATATTGAAAGTTTAGCAGGCATACACACCACTTGTCAAAATTAAAAATGACATCCGTGTCCTTCATATACATATATGGCGGTCATTTTTAACGAAACAATATTACTTTATACGATTTTTCAATTCGATTTATCAATTTGTTTTGTTTATTAATCGCATACAACTCTGCCTCGATGACGAGCCGTGTAAAAAATTTCAACGTAGAACCAAAAAACCATTCGCACACGTCAATGTCTACATAAATTTCATATTTGCACAAGTGAATGAATATTCGGAATCGTATTTTTTCAATTTAGATCGATACCCTATTTTTTCACGAATTTTTTTCCAACGCATACGATATGAGAACTCGTGAACACGAAAATAAAGTTAAAAGTCAATATTATTGCGTTTGGCTACTACTGCCACCGGACAATCGGGATTATTAAAAAATTTAAGTTTGAAGGAATAAGTAAGATGATTGAAAAATCGTAGGCATATTTGGATGTATGCACTTTAACAAAGTTCGGTAACAAATCTGATAAAAAAATATTAATAATTAAAGAAGTTATAAGCAGTCTCGTGAAGGACCTTTGAACGTAAAGGGCTCAAACATCTCTCTGTGACGCCTGAGCGGTCAGTCTATGGCTCTGAGTACCTCTGTCGTGCACGGTTCTAATCGTGCAGATGACGGCCCACTGGCCGTGTACTGACTGACTCATTGTATGAGTCATTGCTGATGCGGTGTCATTCTAAGCGCCTCTGATGGCCGTGCTTCGAGCGTGCTCGCATTGCCACCCGAAGAGATTAGTAAGATATCGACTGCCTCGGCAAGGTTTTCTGCAGTTTCCCTTCGCCCTCTGTAAACGCGATTGGGGAATAAGTCGGCTGCAGCCGCACATGCGGAGGAATAGATGAAAGTGTGGAGGAATGGTTGGAAGAGGTGGGGTGGCTATAAAGATAAGGACCCTGGGGTAAGGAAGTTACGAAGCCCAATATAAAAATTAGAAAAATATTATTTCGTTTCACCGAAAAATTCACGACCTTTTCGCACACATTTTTTATGGACAACTGGTAAAAATTCTCGTAAGTTTACAACTGTCCTTCGTTGATGTGACAGCGGACCCATGTTTTTGGTATTGGAGCGAAACATGATAAAACCATTAGGAAACTCGTATAACTTATTGCGTTTCCCCTAACTTCACATATTTCTTTGAAGAGTTTTATCTTTTCGTTTCGAGTGACAGTGGTGAGGTTATAGTGAGTTTATAAAGATCGTGGATATGGAGCTGTAGGATATTTTTTGTTTAATCAGCCTTGACTTTGGGTTACTGAATCCACACAATATGCTATTTCTAATCAATTAACACAATTGGATAAAAGTTTACTATCGTATGTTGAATGGATATGCTCGGAGCAGCTGTTCGGCCCTTCCTTTTAATTAAAATTGTATATTGAAGTAAAAATTGACATACCAGAAATTTCTTACGTCAAAAACTCATGACAACATCGTATTGTTGTCTATAGAATTCTGATTTTGTAGTTGATTTTCAGGATAGAATATATTTGAAACTGTTCGAGTTTTCTTTCTGAAATTTTCTATACACATTCATTGATGCCTTAAGAATAAGTACAATGTTTTTCGGAAAAAAACGAAAAACTGATACACAAATTGAAGCTGAAAAACTCAAAAATATGCTTTTTTCATTTGCGACCACGACATCTCGATAACTAATTGGCCGATTGAGTTGAAATTTAGCACGCATCATCATTAGATTGTTTTTCAGCAATGGTATCAGAATTGAGTCGAAATGATTGTTATTTTTCTGTTAATAATGCGTAGAAGGGGAAAAGTATAGAAAAAATCGACAATCAATGTTTAGCTTGCCCTTTTGTGAAAAAAGAATTTTTCTGTCTGATTTTCGTACCATTTTTTTCGCGCACCATTTTACTAAATCGTACAAAAGTATATGATAAAATTTCGTAATGTTTTCTAACAAATTCGAACGTTTTTTTTTAACAAAAAAATAAATACATGTACGAAATTGCAAAGAAAAAAATAAAAAAATTTTAAACGTATTCTATCCTATAAGTTAATCTTTGAAAACGGCATTCTAGACAACAATAAAGTCTTAAAAGGAAATAACACGTGAATGTTCGGTAAAAATCTTCCGAATATTTATTGTTTTAGGGGAAATTCGCAATCAGTAAAGCTGCTGTGTATTATTTTATCTTAATTAGTAAGCAAATGTTATCTACGAATTTATGGTTTTGTGAAGCATTGCGCACGTAATATTTGACTCTGTGATACCGAAAATATTGTATTCCGAGTCAGGCTAAAGCTTAAAATTTGATGACGACTTCATGCCATGATTTGAAGGTCTTTTTAAAGCTTAGCGTGAAAAGTACAGTACATTTTTTAGCCCCTGTCATTCGCCAAAGTTATCGGCCGGGCAAGTATTTTGCGCGTATCCGCTCAACATACGATGGTAAACTTTTAATCATTTGTTACCAATCAAACAATATTATATATAAGAGTACAAGCAACGCTGAAGATCGCGCAAGCTGATGCAATTCTTCTATTTATTCAGTACTTGGCATCGAGCCGTTGCGGTCCTTTTTTTACAATACTTTAGAACTCTTATACTTCCAAATCATGAAGTAATAATTCGTTACGTTATAAAACTTTAATTAGAAGCACAGTATGTACTTCAACATTATTTGGAGATTTTATAAAACGTAATAAAGCCTAACGTACTTGGTTAGATATGCTTTAGTAGATCTTTATTTATTTATTAATTTTTTGCAAAGTCCCAACTTAACTTTTAACGGTGAATTGAATTGTCATCTGTTTGAGCGATTTGACTTCGTTCAGTCATTTTTCAAGAAGGGGTCTCCGCTATAACTTTCTGTGAGGATTGAGTTTTTAAAAGAGATTTTTGTGCGGATTTTTTTTTAACTTTGGTAAATATTTAGAAGAGCCACTTTTCTGAAAAATTACTTAGTTTTTTATAACGATTTGTTTTTTTAGAGGGCGTTTTTTGTAAGACAGGATTTTTACAGGTGACGTGGATTTGTGAGTTTCAGTAACTTTTTGTGATTTATTTTTTTAAGCGGGAACCTATCTTACAACGTTTCGCGGGGCTTTGGTTTTTTTGAGGGAATTTTTTACATGAACGACTCTTTTCGTTATATCCTCTTCCGTCATCGAAGTCTACGCTTGTTTGATGCTAACGGAAAAAAGTGTACGCATCAAAAAATATTGACAAAGGACTAACCCGCGTTTTCGGTCAATACGTAGTACTCCATATTTGCCCAGAAAATATGTGAAATCGAAAACAAACGAATGCAGTAGGCATGACCGAGGGAATGAGGAATCCTACGCATAAATGCAATTTCACGAATACGATAACATTTTTCTTTTTTTTTAATTCCACGGACTGTACGCAATTTTTTTTTTGCACACCCTGTCATTCGCATAACTCTTTGTGACGCTGTATACTATTTTCTATCACGCGTGATGTTCCAACAAATATATTTCTGGTGTCGGGGTAATATCGATTTAAAAGGGAGAAAAAAGTGAAACCTTTCCTCGTCTACCAAGCAAGATCGATACTGTTAGCAAGGTATGCCAAAACGATAAATGTCTGTACAAGAGTCGAAACGACACCGGTCGTGTGTGACGAGCTTGGGTCGTTTTATTGTTGTGCTACAGTAACGTTATCGATATCGCCATTAGGGATTGGAATTGAGCTCTATATACTATCTTTATATATATATATATGGGGCATTCGACGCCAAATCGGCCACTTTTTGACCCGGACCCCTTCGATTTCAATAAAAAAATTTCTCATTTTTCTAAATTACGTAAGAAATTTTCCCAAATTCTTTCAATTTTTAACTCTAAGTAAGCTAAAGTAATTGATCGAACAGGGATTAATGAAATAATATATTATTTTCGAGCAGGGGTTTGAGCATTTTTTGAACATGTATTTAATACGTGAAAAAAAAATCGTCATTTTCCAAATAATTCAAAACCTGACTTGTTTCTAAAGAATGATTACTACTGTGGAATAGGGATGTGTTGAATTTTCGGCTCGGATCACTTGAGATTTAAAAACCAATCGCGAATCAACGATTTCTTTTAAAAATGGTTTTTTTTTGTTATTTATACAAATGCTTGAATTTCAAAAAACATATCTTTGTCAGCATTCGAACAAACCGGAAACTCGTTCATTACTCTCCGGGGATTGTTGAATGTAACGCGGTGGCAAAAAAAAAAAAAAACATCGCGGACATTGGCGAGTAATTAAAACCCTGGCGGATCGCCGGATGCGCTAGCGAACGACCAATTAGTCGATGCAATCGAACGGTCAAGCCTCCCTTGATGTATGCTCCAATCGCTCAGTCTAGTCAAGCCATACACATAAATATACACATAAATATTATATAAAATACATTAAAATGAAAAATCCTATCCATCTGTCCGTCTGCTGTCTGTTTGCTTTCTTATAACCACTCGTCAACCACTCAAAAGATTTTGAAGAGTTTGTTATAGACAGAGAACTCGTCATCTCTCCAATAGCATGTCCAGGCTATATGAAATTTTGATAAATCATCTAATAGGTAATGGCAAAAGAATGCGAATTCATGTGTTGGAACGAGTGGAAAAGTCGATACTCAAAGTACAAATAAATTTTTAAGCGGGCGTTATTGTAAGAAGATCGTAATACAAATCCAACGAGTATCAGGAGCGAAGTCTTAATTCCAAATGGGAATAAAAAATTATCGCCATTTTTGTTCAATAAAGTCCGGAAAGTCGAAAATTTGTTGATTTTTAATATTTCTTTGAAAAAGCTTATTTGTTTGTTTTCTATTC
>JABSMR010058124.1:0-14227 GCA_018902295.1 Dusona sp. PSUC_FEM 10030013
ATATATATATGGTTTTTGTGATGGAACAAACATATAATGCTATAAGGCGGGATTGCCCACGGGATTTTAAATTTTCATTCCCACGACAGGAAATGCGGCGTCCGGTTGCACCAAATTTCGGCTACTTATTTTGCATTCTTTCTCCTTTATTCAGCCGGATGTAGACGCGTTAATAAACTCTCCGTCAACCGCATATCGCAACGATTTATCATCTTCCTTGTTTCGTGTATTATTGCATATTATTCGTTGAAAATACAAAATTCTGGACATTTATTCTTCACGTATATCTTTATCGCAGGCAGTCAAGTGTCTGCGAGTGTAACTCGTCTCGAGATTGTTTTCTTTTGTGTTTTTTCCTCTTGGTGACCACAATATGATAATTTGAAAGTTGGTCTCAGATATTTTGTGGTAGTTTCTTCAGGATAACGTTAGTTGGCAAAAGTTGAAATTTTACAAAGATATACTGTTTTCTCTATGACACCAGCTTTCGAAGTTGAAGTACCGGAAATACAAGCATATGTCGACAGGAATGTTCCATATAGTTTTATCGTTGACGGCACATCTTGACTGAAAACTTGGCGAGTTATTGGAGATGTGACAATGCTATGGACAATGCAACAACTTCACCAGTGAAGAGATGTTTTTCCTGTTTAAAACGGAATAGAAGAGGAATTCTATGCGTGTATGTGTGTTTTTGGACGAGTTTCATCAAACTCCAACCCAACAAATGATGTGAGAAGGACCACGACATGAACGGGGGTTTCCCAACGGATCCGGCGTCGAAGCCGACGTCGCGCAGCGATACTGTCACGTACAGACGCCGGTTCAACGACGAAATACTCGGTGGAACGCTTGTCTCTGTCGTTGGTACGTTGCTATGTCATACCATTCGTATGAGTATTCGACAGACACGTACGTAGTGATATTAACAATACGATGGATAGTGAATAAAGCAGTGCCTGGTCAACATAATGAAATTGTATTTTATCAGGTGCATTGGTTTATCGGTTGAGCGAAAATTGCGAAAGAGAAAAATATGGAAACAGAGGAGAGAATTATTGCTCGACACTTCAATATTTTCATTAACAGCATGTTAAAAAAATACGAAGAATAGATGAGAATAATTCAAATTGCCTAATCCATAATAAAGACATTTCACCATACCAATCCTTGAGATTTGAAAATACAAGTGTTATACGAAGCAACCATCTGACAAGTAAGATTGGGGGAAGGCACTTCGTTAACTAAAATCGCCAGCTTTATTATTGGGATACTCTTTTACAATGCAAATGGGATACAAGAGAAAGGGAGCGATGAACGAGCCAAGTGTACAAACGAATTCTCTTCCCCCACGAGTGTCTCAGTTAAGAAGACCAGGCCCACCTTTTCCGACAACCCACCAATTAATTTCATTACCCGACGTTTCTCTCGTGTTGAGGACGAGGGGAATCCCATTTCAGAAAGGGTTGCACACGCACCAAGAAGCACCGAATGGTAAATATTTCACAGGCGGTAGCGTGATACAACGGCGATAAGTCAATTTGATTGGTCGTGAAGCTTCTTTTCCTTCTTCGTGGGCCTAAAGCTCTTGATGATCCTACGACCGTGACTGGAAACGACAAACTTTTCAGCTTCACGACTACATTTCATGATTCTTTCTAATGTACTTACATGTATATACTTCGAGAAATGAATTTCCTTTTTCTCTTCTACAAAGTAAGTGCTCTTATTCTTTGAAGCTGAGGTCTAGAATTATAAAAATTGTTATAAAAATAAATATACTTGCTGTTTATTCAAAACATTCTTCCTCGTAAAAATAATGGAAACTGGAGATAAACATCGCTAACCCCACATCACATCGCATTGATAACCCCGGATTTTTCTGTAGTGGAATAGTCACAAAAGGAATGAGGAAACCTTACAGACAGCTATAATATCCAAGGATAAGAAGAGGGAGCGTGAAAAGAAAAGAATTCAATTTACATGAAGAAAATACTTCAGGTGCAAAACGAAGCAATTCTCGTCCAACCTGGAGAAAAAGTATAGCTTCTCTCTGGCTTTGATAAGGGATATCCTTAATGGCACTCGACGTCGTAGCTAAACCGTCGTCTTCCTGTGTGAGAAAACATACCCGCCACGTATATATTCAAAATAAACAGATGCGTGGATAAACTTATTCATTTTTTCCCCTTCTTTTAAGACTTCAGTTTGCAGTACATGTTGGAATCTTGGACCCCTTTTTTCCACTTCGTGCTTTGTCCCGTTTTGCATTCATATGTGGATGAGACTGAGGCGTATTCGTCGCCTCGTATTACGTGCTTGCTCATATAACAGATAGCCAACCAAAGGACGGAGAACGTTGCCTCGATGTATGAATGGCCCTCGCTTCTCGGTCGCACAATTTGCTAACAGAAGGCTTTTTTAACGGGAAAAGATCCTTAATTCATCCGCGGGTCATTATTTTCGTAGGTATGTTGACGAATTTAGCCTTCCGAAAGGATTCTGTGGTATTTCAAAACATCCTTTTTCCAAATCCATTACACTTTGAATAAGTTCTTCGAAACTAACGTAATCGAATATTCACCATAGTCACACGCAAAAACATGATATCTGTGAACAGACGCGTTACGAGGTTATCAAGTTATTCGAAATTAGATCGCGTTACGACATCATCCGATCATCAACATCATCTTGCATTAATAACAGTCTAACGAAATTTTTGTGGCCGTTACCGGAGTATAAAAAGTAAAGTACGAAGAAGACAGGCATTTTGTCTCGGAAAAGGCCCGGAACAGAAATTGTCTCTTGGTTTACGAGGTACTCGGAGCACTAACAAGGGTTTTCTTACGTTCTCAACTCCCAGGCTGCTCACAGGTAACCGCTTTTATAAATTTCAAAGCGATAAAGCAAAAGAGTGGAGGCGAAAAGGCGAAAGACTCGACCATCCAGTATCGCGCCCAAGTTCACGGGCATTATCTTTTCGCTCTTTACGAGTCCGGGCGTGGCACGTGTTCAACCCCAGTTTATATCTATAATGCAACCATGGAAGTTGAAGTTACAGTGTCGCTTCTGCGCTTCTACCGGAACTAACTGGAAGACGCCGTTTGAGGTAGAGACTCCCCTCTATTCAGAGAAAGCCTCCAGCAGCATACATTCACTAATTTTATAGAGTTGGTTAACTCTCGCGCGGGAAGGTTACACGAGATAGTAGTAGCAAAAGCTTAATCTCATAGCCACCAGGGTGTGCCGCCTGAGTTACACTCCATGATCCAGCCGGCGTGGTTTAGCATTATAGGTGTGGTAATCGGGTTTCACATGATGAAGCTCGTGGATTCGACTACATTATCTGTCAGGAGAGGCATAAGAAAAAAAGAACAGGAAACTAGTCAGCTTCACAAAGTAAGCCTACTGTGGCCGTATGTGGACTCATGAATGAGGTACCTCGTAAACTCCTTTCAATTTCGGTATTTAAAATGAACCTCGATTCATGGGGATTTTACCTTGGGAGATGAAGCCACTATAGCCGATACCTCACCAACTTCCAAAAAGGTAGATTATAGATTTCTTTTTCAATAGCACAGAAACTTCGAGGATTGAGAATGAATGAGCTTGGCTCCATCGAAGCTTCGGTGGTTTTATTTTCTTGCCAATACTTTGCTTCGATTTGCTATCTTACGGTCTTTGCAATGTAACCGAAAAATCTTTATCACCGAGCAAGTCACTGTCGTTATCGCACGCAATGTCTCAACCAACGGTTCAAAAGATGTTAACGTAACTCGGAGGGCGGAAGAAATTTCTTCAGGGATTCAACGAGACACGTATACAGCCTTTCTTGGGTGGAGAAGTGGCGAAGGTGTAATGAAATTTAAAAGCACCCTCTCTTGAAAGTTGGAGAACCTCTGGGGTAGGCCCCCGACACCCCATTAGCAATAAAGCAGGTGCCGTAACCTTGCCCCTCCCAACCAGTATATACCGGTTGAGGCAAGTCTACGGTATATTGGACAGTAAAATTTTTCGACTACGATGGCCTCAATATTTAACATCTCTTCAATACCCCCTGGGACTTTTAAATACATTTTTCATTATTTTTACTTGGGTGGTAGAATTAGTTAAATATTTATTTCTGGAGTTGCAATATCTATTTTATTTTGTTGACAGAATCCTATTTTAAGTTTACTATTGCTCAGACAATGATTGACGAGACCGATCTATTTCTGGTCCTGACAAAATGAGTCAGCCTATCTTGAGCCGTTACTCTCAGTTTGAATACGCGCAAAAGAAGACGCACCAAATTGTAGTATTAGTACACTTGTAGAATTTGAGCTATTTTGAGTAAACGGAATTTAGGAAAGGCTTTACCCTTGTTTCGTAACCACCCGTGATTATCCGACTTAAAGTTTTGCTCCCTGGTCTGGAAACACCCGGTACAGAGGAGGCTATTTGATAGCAACCACAGTGATACACCATCGTTGTTTTCGTCGTCGTCGTCGCCATGAGCTGCTAATGTTCTTGTTCTTACATGTCTCGTAGGCTGGTACGTTGGACGCCGAAAAAATAGGAACGCATAATGTGGGGTTCAAACTGAGAGAACGTTCACTAATTTCCAAGACGGTTTACAACTTTTAATCGCGCTTCTTCCGGGAACGACGTTAACGACTAACGAGGCATTGTCGTTGCCGCTGTACATTCCGGGGAGTCTGGAACCTGCCTACTAGCATTTTATCTGCCATTATATATAAGCTTTCCGGACCCGTCGTTAATGCTGCGTCAAAAAGTTCACGACGGAGGCCGAAACTATAAAACCCAAGGAAAGAAATTCTTCTTTCTTCGTTTACCACGAATTTCTAACGGAGACAGAAACACCAAATTAATCGGGAGTTATGCAAAACGGCTGGAAATCTCGTGTAATAAGAGCTACAATGCTTTCGTACTTTGAAAGAAGACAAGAAGCGGTACGAGAAAATATTAATATAGCCGTCTGAGGCTGGTCTGCGTTTAGTAGCCGTATAAAACTTTCATCATCATCTACTTCCTTTGTATAAGATGAAATAAGCAGAAAACCGAAATCCTATAACTTTCACATCCATTCTTAATCTAATGCGTAATGTTTTCAGGTTTCAGGTTTCAGTGTTTTACTAGGAATTATCCAGCCCCTTATTTTTTTTTACCTCCCACGACTTTCCTGATAGTGATTTAGGTATTTTAATATCGTAAAGTGTTGCAATGGAGTGGTTTAAGAGCAAGTTTATGAGCTTAGAAGGCAGCCGAATGAAGCGGAAGTTTTCCGAGTGGCACGTGGCCGCTCCAAGGCGCATATTCCCTTCTCCCTCACTCAATTCTTGTGCTTTCCGGATTTTATGGAAGCAGGCGAATTGCTAAGGGAGTTCCAACAGAATGACGTGTTCCGACTGTGGTCCGATATAAATACATCGGCAAGGAGTCACCACTATGGGGAGCTTTAGCTGGCTTTTTGCTGTTGCTGGCTTTTGTGACCTTTGTGCAGGGTGAGACGTGGTTTTTAAACGTCTAGAAGCACAAAAAAAGTTTCATTGTTGCCCTTCAGCTCATGCCATACTTCTTCCACATATCGTCCGACACTCGTATAAGGTCTTGTTCGCAGTACCAGGATTTTTGTTTTTTGTCTTTATATTCTGTTCGAACGGACGTAGATTTCCGGCGGTTTGTTTCGTTACTCAACTCTTTTGCCGACACGTAACTTTTCTTCCGTCTCGTTCGCTTGCATGTGCCTTGTGCATTTTTCTCCCCTCTTACAATTCGCCAGGAACAAAGACAGGACCTCTTTTCGAAGCTCGTAAACACTTCGTTATTTATGAGACGTTGGATTGTGGGGAGAGCAAGGGTGAAATGCCATTTTTGTGAGAACCATGAGACTGGCATTCGTATGCAAATGTGACTCTCTCGCTCTTCTCGTTTTCTTCTCTTCATACCCACCTTGTCGTACTCGTTAATACGCAAAATATGCAAATGTCACTAATTACTGGTAGCGGCACGAGGCTTACACGAATGGTACTTCTTCCCTTCGCCTCATCCTTTTCTTGTGAATTTTGCGTCCTGCGACTTTGCTCTTTATCGTTCTGTTACATTTATCTGGAAAACTTCTCGTGGTATTCCCATTCCATTTCATCTTCGAACATGCTTTCAATGAGAGAGAGTACTACTGACGCGCGATAACTAACGCCACGTAATTACTCTGGGTATTGGTATCTTTGTACTGACTTTTTCTCTAAGAAAGAAAATATCAACATCGCGCTGGCTATACGCCAGTTAAGGCAGCTATCAGGTCTTGACCTCTGATGGTTTATGAAACAAAAGGTGCCAATGATCGGTAATCAGCCATTTTTTGGTGTATCTTAAGTTCACGATGTACTTATTCTTGATAGGTAAGACCTCTTAATCCATCGGCAAGGAGCTGAGAAATCCCAAGACGAGAAGGAAGGAGAAGATTGTTATCCTATATGAGTGTGGTATCGTCTAGGTTGGCTTCGCTGGCGTTTTCTTGACGTTACGTCTCTCGTCCGCCTCCATTCGTTTAACTCGAACACACTCCAGCATCTCTTCTACCATAAGGTCGGAGGCTGCAAGGTTAACGGGAGGATTTATCGTTACCTAGCATCCTCGGCTCTCTGCAGCGTGCCAAAAAGCTTCTTCTTATCCTCCTGTCGTATTTTTATCCAGCGCATGGCAGAAAATCTTTGGGCGCGTTCCAGAGGAGATTTCACTCGCGAAAGAATTATAGTATGCAGGTGGGCAGGAGCTAGACCGTTGAACGAGACACGATCTGTCTAGGGGTATAATTATGGATGACGACCTCCGGTGCATCGCTTGATCCCATAGGATTATTACTTGAACAAGTTTAGAATATGGACAAAGTTAGCTTTCCGATACCCTTGAAGTTTCATATCTTTCAGTGACTTGAACGGTGTAACAAAAATATGACCATCCAGTCTTTTGCCAATCCTACACATCTTAGTGATTACTCCAACATGTTTTGAGGAAAGATTATTTGGTATCACGATCTCCGAATCCGTGATTCTTGAAAGACCTTCAGGACGATCTGTACCTTTATTACAAGATTATTATGAGACGGAACGAAATGGCAATGGACAGACAAAGTTGGTGGGTCATAGGAGTTGTTAAGGCATGCTTACGTGCTACAGAGGCCAGAGTCATTTTCAGATAAGAGGACCTGGAAGCCGAAGAACCGGACGTAGCGGCGGTTGCGTCGACGGCGTTTGGACCTGACTTACGGTCAACCTGGGTCAGACTAAATTAGGAGGGGCTATTTTCATTACGCTACCTTAGGCTCTGTCACCTACCGTTTCTATGCAGTGACGTTGCGGATATGGCGACCCTCGGCCATCTCTGGAAGCATCTCGGTTTGACCCAAGGGTTCGGAATGTGTCTTCAACCCTAGCTCACGTGTATTGGATTGGGGTCTCTGGTTACTACTCTCGTCTCGATTAGGCAACCGAGATAGTATTCGCCCCTTTGCCTCGAACATTTGCAGACAAAAAGTACATTACCACACTTGAGGATCTCTCAACCGTATTTTCTCTCAGATATTACAGCATCTTTGAGTCTCACTCGCTTTAGCTATTATTGGAGCGAATGAAGGCACCCAACCTTGGGAAAGCTATTCAGTAGAGAATAATGTTTGGTTCTAGATCTACTATAGGAGCCGAGAATTGAAATAATATTGGGAAAAGGATGGGTCTCACCGTAATATTCCGTGAGGCGGGCAAATTGTTCTTCTGCATTAAACTCGTGAATTATTTGCGATGCGTTACAAATAAATGTAAAAGTGTTCATATTTATATGTACCGTCACATACAGCACTCAGCTGCGCTCACAAAGTTTGTAGTGAGTGAAATTTTGTTGATTCCATTCTACACGAGGCATGGTGCGGCGACGAGGCTTCAGACTTCGTGGATTGCGTAACCCACCTTTCTTTTTCTTTTGCCGATTTCACCCCGTCGAAATCGAGCACCGTGAATACGATAAAAAAAAATACACCAATGCTGCCACACATGTGTCCCGGCTTAGTAGTGAGCAGGGAAGTAATTTGTATTTAGCACAGACCTGCTGGTTCCCGTCAAACAGGGATAGAGGAATAAAAATCTAGGCTGGCCTGTGCATGTGTGTGAGTGTGTATGTTCCACAGCGGTACCCGAACGCTTCACTTGATCGTGGGTGTTGCGAAACGATCTTCGTAATCGAGGCATGATTTATTACGGTCGGATGAGATGGGCTATAAAGATAGCGTGTCCCATGCTGATCGTGTATCGCCACTCAGGACTCTGGGGTGTCAGGAGGGGATTTTAATTGTAATCACTCGGTAGGACGAAAGATGAAAAAAAGGGAATCCCCACTTGCCATCCTGAAAAATTGTTGCGATTGAGAAGTGGATGGGGAAAAATCGATTTAATCGAAAAAACGGTACCAAGAGAGGAAGAGAGAAAAAGGAATAAAAGGAGAGAGGAAAAGAAACATGCGGAAACGAGAGCGCGACGATTATCTTTATTCTCAACCCCGCAGGAATTCTGCACAGTCCCGAGTTATCGTTCCCCTCGAGAATAAAAGTAAAAAAGTCCATTCACTTTCGTTTTCTCACGAATGAAATTTTTTTTCGGATTCATTAAATTTCAAATCAAATATTGATGGAGCACTGATAAATGCTCCCTCTCAATACTTTTAATGAAGCCGTTTCAAGACTCTCAGGCCCTCAGAACAAAAATTCTTTCAGTGTTCGAATTTCTGTAGTTAAAAATGTGCTTTTCTCGTCACGTTTGAGGTTCTCTGCGACAAAAAGTTACCGTCTTTTTTCAAAAACTCAGCGCATATGCACTTGAACGGATCGTGTAGGCCGTTGATTATACGCACCAGATATTTCTGTCTGGTAGTCGCGAGACTTGATAGATGACCAAGCGGATATAATAATATCGGAGGACATATATGCGAGCCGGGAACAAGATATAGTAGAATTCGTGTGCATGTACAAGGCGCAGGATAGAGTGCAAAATGTATACAGAGAGTTGGCGGAGCGAGAGAGTGGCGTGTGGGTCGTGGCTACGACCAGTCAACTAGCCAGACAGGGAGTGCCACTCTCCAAACGAACCCAGGAACCGCCTAGGCAACATGGGCACCAGAACTCTTGGTGCTCTCGGTTTTCCTCTTTCCACTCACGGTCTATCCATAAATCGAGGCACAATTATCAAAACGACGTAACTTCCATATAAAACATGGATTTATGTCTACATCCGCCTTTTACATTGTCACAACTCCATTTATTTGTGTTTATAATACACCTACTCCGTCCCTCTTGTGTTTCCTCTTGGACAGCCTACTCAGTGTCACGTGTGTTACTTCTACGCTCTCCTCACTTTACAGTCACCAGCAGCCGCCAAGTTTCTTCCCTAATTGATTGCTAATGCGCATACACTGTCCTCACCTCGCTACGAACTTCGTGCAATATTCAGTGGTGAGTTTTCCTTCACAATATGGCCTCCTCGAATGCCACCATGTACATGAACATGACCATTTAATGGATTGTTTACATCAGTTGCATGCGTTGCATTTTAGAATTGCTATATTTTCGTTCTTGGAAAATTGATATTGAATAATTAGTATAAAAAAAGTTGACTAGACAATGACTTTCGAGTATGTTCTTTTTGAATAATCCCAGATTCATTTATAAGAATTAATTTGACCGACCCATAACGAAGGAGGTTGCTACAACATTAAAAAATTCTTCGATTTACGGATTCAATTTGTTATGTAATAATGAAAATGGAATAAATAAACACAATTAAATTTCTTTTTTTATTTCTTCTTGGCCAACTGCATAATTTACAGCTTAATATGCAATTAACGTTTGTAATCAAGTTTATATGCATGTAGTATTTTTTCGTCCATCGAAGTACATTGAAAAGATGGTAGATGTTAAATTACACTAGCACTTTTATTTAAATATTTTTATTCGTATAATATAAAGACTGTTCAAGTGATCACGTAAACATAACGAAGTAAATGAGAAAGGAAAAAGCGTAGATTCATTATTTTCTTTCGCGTCCTTCAATGTCGTACTTTTACTTTCGTTTCTCTTTTTCCCCATCAAATATAGGGGAAATCAGCAAATATTCTTCGCAAAAAGTCCTCCTGTGGTCTATAGACTATGCAAATCGCAATTAAAAGAATTCTCTGGTCGAATATCAGAGAGAGGAAGGACGAATTATTCGTTTCGTATAATTGCGACGGAGGGCTGAAGTTCCGAAAGTACCTCGTCTCCAATAAAAGAGGAACTGCTCTGTTCAAAGAGCGGAGAGGGATAAACTTAATGGGATATTTTCCTTGATTCATTACGATCAAATAGGTAAAGCCTAAAGGATTTATTCCACTTCATCGCCATCGATCGTTCGGATTCCCTCTCGCAACATACCGCATTTTAGGATTATGATAATAATAGTAAAATAACGAAAAACCGATGTAAAAAATTATAGGAAATTGTTTTTTTAAATGTAAAAAATCTCTCTTCGATATAAGAATTATTTTCAGTGTTGTTTTTTGTTGGCACTAATTGATTGGAATGAAATAAGTGACTCAGATAAATTACGAGTTTAACGTGTCGTCTCCTCGCAGAAATCGTAACGACAATTTATGGCTGTATCGCATCCGCGTATTTATACAAATTCGCTCATATAAACATAAGAAATATAAATATTTCTACGCATTTTGATACATGTATGACCACAAAATACTCTGGTAAGCGACCCTCCAATTTGTTTGCATATTTTACAAAATGCGCTTACAAGTGCCTTGTTAGCAAGAAATAATAATTATCACGTTGATACATGTGTCTCCCTTTCCTTATTCCACGTTGTACCAGATCGAGTGGTACTTCGAGTTTAACCGGGTATTCGTACAGTCTATCGCAAAAAATTGAAAGCCGTAAAAGCAACATTTGGCTCGAACGACTTATTCGAGTAGTCCAGAATATGAAAACAGACCTGAATGTAATTGCATTATGGATTCACTTGTTTGAATGATGTAAAAGCTTGTAGCGTTGCAGTGTAACGTATCTTTTTCTTGATTTTATTTGAGCTTGAGAATTTTTCTCCAGTATTTATTGGAGACCAAGGTACTAAATCTATACATAAAAATAAAACGGTTTTGAAAATTGAGAAAATGAAAAACAGTTTTCCGTTGTATTCTAACGATCCAAACCTCTATATCATTTGTCAAGTGTCAAGGAATTAATAGGACATTTTCGACGTGATTATGAAAAGGTTGACCGAAATTCCAGCCATTTTAGTACCATTTGAAGCAACGTTCCGAATCTTCTTTACACTTTTTATCCTTCTAAAATAAATAAAAAAATCTCCTGAAATTCCATCTGAAGATACAATTTCACGAGAGCCGAAATGCGTGGGCCACTCGGAATGATAGTCGCGTTGAAGTTAAGAGCGCACGCTTGCAACGACATTAACGTCCACGAAGGATATTTATTATCCTTCGTCACGCAATCGTGGCCCTGCGGTATTTCGCGCTAGGTGTATACATTGGAGGGCATGTATTTCCTAAACGAGATGTCGGCTCTCTCGAGAGCTTTGCTTTATGCCTGAAATGAACGTACTTTTGTACCAACAGATAAATTGCACAAACTTACCTATAGCGAGATTAATTCTCATCGCAGAGTTTAGTAAAGTCTAATGGGCGATCAGGGAGTCCATAACCGAGAGAAGTTTCTAAAGTACAGCTTTAATCGTTAATGAACTACTACATTAGGGACTGAAAACCTGAATATAGTGTAGGGAACCCTGAATTTTTAATCCTTACACAAAAAAAGGTTAGTCAGGAAATCAATCACAGCGTTTTAACACTATTCCGTAGTGCAGTGCACTACACAAATTCGCATTTTCACCAACTAAGATACATTGAATTTTCTGAGAATCTAAATCAACGAATATTACTTAATTTATGATCGAAAACTCACGTGTTTTGTGTATTTTAAATACGACGAAATTCGCTTGCATTACTTTTCAATACGCTAGAGTTCAGTGATGCAACCAGGCCTACATTCAGGTTCACGGGTACATTAAATGTCATTTTCCACTACAGCGAAGTATAATATTCTTGTTGTAAAGAACTCGAACAGAAATCTTATAGTATACAGAGGACAAAAAGTTTATAAACTACAGCGTAACGTATCCGTTCATGATATACCACTAGTTGCAATAGATGAGATATATAAATTTCTCTAATGGTTATGAATGGCAGGAAGTGGTCAGGACGTGGGAGAGATTTAACGTCTCGGAGACTTTAATCTTCGCTCTTGCGAATGCGAACCCACGTGACTTTGCGTTCTTCTGTCCTTCGAATACAGTTCATGGCAGTTGAAAATGCAGCTTCAACCAAGATGCCGTCGGCAGTCTCCTGACACGGTTTATACGTACCTGATTTTATGAATCCGGTGATTATTCGGAACAAGAGGAAGATCAGATCGTCTTAGATTTTTCCGTTCTTGTTGTCAGGATTTAAAGGGCGATCAAAATTATTTTTTTTTTAATGCAGATGAACGCATTTTATACTGTCCAATAATGGACCGCGCAAAAGAAATAGTCTCGACGAGACGTCGCGGCGAGACTCTCATCGCCACGTCTCGCAGAAACTATTGTTTTTGCGAGGGGATCTTAATTGCTGTAAAAATCGGACCTTGAATTTGATATCTTGTATTAATTGTTTTCCTTTTTTATTTGTTCCAGGTGAGTGCGATGACGTTCACCTTTGACGAATTAGAGTTGGCAATGTTTGAGTAATCAGCAGCTGGTGAGTTTTTTACGTGATCCCATGTCGATGATACAGATGATCCTCGATACGATATTGGATTGGGTATACGATGGACTCATTTCAACAATGATCAATCAATTCAACGATTAAGCTCAATTTATAGGACGTTTCGGGCAAGAAAAAATGAGAAATCTTAATGTTCATAACTTTGACCTGAGCCGACCTCTTTTCCAATAGAACGAGTCTGCAACCACAGTGTCTGGTTCTCTGACTTGGTGAAGGTTGATGCAAAGATCCTTGCTCCTTTAGACGCGCTTCTTTGACGATGGAGATCGTACATTGAGATCGTAATACATATATGAATATCAGTGAGGCGAGACGAAAACCAAACGCTTGACCGTTCATTCGACGCACCAGTCTAGTCGTCTCAGGAGATGTGGTCTCCTAGCCGGTTAAGCAAGAAAAAGTCGACCTGTCCAGTTTCCCCGTCTTGGTCGGCGGATTCGTACTCGAATAACAAGTCAACCAGACAAAGAGCATGTGTTGGTTGCAACGGGAGGAAATTTCTTGACGATAAGCCATCTGAATTAAAATTCTTGCTTATTCATATAGCAAAAATCCTTATTTACAAAGCTAATGAAAATTTTAGGTAAGCGATCAATTAATTGTCACCTGGTTTCCTTCATACTTCTCCGTATCCCAGTCACTATAATTTTTTAACAAAGAAATTCTACGAATCATAAACCCATTTTTAGAAGACGCAGAGCTACAATCAATTCCACACATCAATTCAGAATGGATACAATTATTAAGTCCCAGGGACTAGACCGACTAGGGACTAGACTTTTTATCGAAAATTTCCTGTCTCTTTTACCTGATGCTTCCTACAAAAAACTAGAAATCACCGACAGAAATTGGTTGACAAAGTCGTTTTCGCTTCGATAATTAGCGACCGTGTTTCAAGGAAAATGATGTGGTGGTTAGAGATACTAGTAACGGCCTTCCGCTAATACGAGTTACCTCGGAAATAAAATGGCTACGTCGTGTGTGTGAAGCTCTCAGGGGTTGGGTGCAACGAGAGCGTATACCGGCGAATTTATGTAACTCGATTAAATGGGTTCATCGTATTGTCGTTTTGTTAAAACGATATAACGATATATAATACCAATACACGTGTATTAAAAGATTGTCCAGAAACAGGGGTGCTTGATTTTTCGGAAGGGGAGAACGAGGGGGAGGGGGCTATATAATTGGATGTACAAGCTGTATACGTAAAATGAAAGTGGGAAAGGACATTCGATCGAGGAAAAACGAAGAGAAAAGAAACCTCGAAGCGGAATGGAGCCCAGGAGGGCATAATTGCGGGGCACTCGAGAGGAAACATTAAACGACGATGGTGGGAAAGAGGAAAGTGTTGAAGAAT
>JABSMR010058235.1:0-14226 GCA_018902295.1 Dusona sp. PSUC_FEM 10030013
TTGTATATACTATGAAAATAGAACAAAACTGAAACGTTCATCATTAAGTTCGTCAATTGGTATATCGATAAAGATTTTTTAAATTTTGTTATTGAGGATCTTAAATAATTTAATACGAAGTAAAAGAACAAGTGATCTTGATGACGTAGGGCCAAAAAGAGGGATGAAATACTGGAAGATCAAGATATATCCTATCGATCATTCGGTACCAGGATAACACACTGAGAGTACAAAGTTTGATAGCAGACTCGAGAACATTGTGAATAAGATGCTTGTCTCGTGAAAAACAGTTCTTATATTCCTTGGGTTTGTTATGCAACCCCGTGTCTTCCAGGCCCGCCGCGCATCTTCTTTGTTTATCCCTGAAAATATCCGGACGCTCTAGTCTCCTCCTTTTAATTAGGGCATTAAAGAGTCAATTTGGACCGATCAAGCCGGGTTCCGCGGTGGGATCTTCATTCCGGGAGGTGGAAGATTCTTGAGCATTTCTCGAGCAATCCACGTTCCCTCATGATCATCCCCATATTTTATCCCCGAGAGGAATTTTTATCGATCATTGTCTGTCTGATGTTCAAGATCTTGGGGATTTTAAGACGACCTTGCCCTTTGTTAAACATAACTTTTGCAAAATTGCATATAAACATTCTAAATCTACCAACGCAGTTTAAAACTCGTCTTAATTCGTGACGAGGTGCACGCTGTTAAACCGCTCGCAAACGGGTAACGGGAAATCTAGGAAAAAAGTTGCGTCGGTTAAACTTTGGTACTGACATAATTAACCGACTTTTGAAAAAAGAGTAGATTCTCGGTTCGACCTGTTTCTTTTATTATTTTTTTATTAACGTTCACGCATAACTTTTGATCAGGTTCACCAATAGGGATGAATCTTTTTTTGTTTTAAAAGTGGAATTCTCGAGGAGGTCTCGTACTAATTTCGTCACGATCTGATGATGACTTTGGAATACTTTTGTCGCAGGTTTATGTCGAGTTATAAACAGAGTTATGTCAGAATTGTCTTTTTACGTCCAGATTATATTAGAATCAGATTGTTTTTTTCAAATAGTACAGAAACTACTATAATATATTATTAAACAAATCATTAGTATATAAAAAGTATATTTAAAAGTGTATTACATGTTTTTTTGACCGAAGACAACTAAAAATCGAAAAATAATTAACGATTTCATAATAAAATATCAACTTCAAAAAAAGTCGTAAAAAGTGAACAAAATATTTACATATTAATAGCGGAGCATTTGTTATACAAAAAAAGTATGAAGTCGGTGCATAACGAATTCAAAAATTGTGAAATCTGAAACTTACGTCTTCAAGCTTTTATGCATACGAATTTCCATTGGAGATAGGGTTTTGTTTCTGTATAATTTGTCTGCTATTAACTTCCAATTATCTTTTTATATAACAAAGGTTTCACCGCATTGGCACTTAATATATACATTTTTTTTTTACACATTTTACGGTTTTTTTTCGAACATGTGAATTTTTCATCCGAGTTGAAATTCGGTTTAGTGGAGGAGCTTTACATTTTTTTACCAACACATGTTGATCCGCTAATTTCAACAATCTACTTATAAAAAGAGAAAAATACTCGCTCATTTTTATTTTTGAAGTTATGTGTTTAAAAAACTGTGAACGATTACGAAAAAGGATTAATGGTTTCTCCTGCATCTGGTGGGAGTTGTGGGAGGAGAGAGGAGGCTGTTTATTTATCAGTGAGAATATTGGCATGATATTATTTTAATGAACAAGAGCTAAAATAATGGATGATTTGGACACGTGTGCGAGAACACTATGGACTGGAATTCTCGGCACGTGTTCAACCATCGGACGAAAATGAAATTTCAAGGATTATTATAGGCAAAAAAAAAATCAGTCGGTACAAGTGATTAGATATCTGATGGATTTAGCTATTTCGAGACGATATAGGATATTCTATTTGGACGAGCTATCGCTATTCATGAATTCGAGTACTATGAGATAACCACCCTGACGAGGCAGCAAAATATGAAAGATTAAAAAACAAATTTTGACAGATATTTCGTATTTTGTATTTTTCATATTATAGATAAGTATTTGGGATACTCTTTACTCTCTCAATTTTCTTGGCGAACTAGGTAAAAAAATATTTTTATCACTGAATCGAAACATAAAGCAAAAATAAAAGGAAAAGCAATCGAGAAGGCAACTCGTCATTTCTCTACAGGGGTCATTTCGTCGAATGAATCTCCCTTTCGGCTTCTTTTGTCTTTGCGGTGACCGTGCGATGGTAGAACAAAAAAAAAGAATCAAAGCCCGAATATCCTTGAGAGACGAAATCTCGATTGTGTACGATATTTTATACCCGAGGGAACGATCTTGAGATTACCACGTCGAAGTAAATTGGGGTCAGTCGTGAAAGTACGTACGTGCGTAAAAATACAGTTTAGGGGTTGCCGATCTTTCAAGGGGGATCAAAATGTGTGTCACGGTTTCAAGCACTGTATTTACGAGATTTTCCGAACAGAATGACGTTCACGACAGTAGCGAATATTGGTGGACGAAGAGCGGGAAGTACAGGGAAGGGGCGGAGTGAAGGCAACATTTCGCGAGGTTCTAACGATTGTTGTTTTAAAACGATGGTACATTCGTTGGACAATGTGTCTTGTTGAGCGATGAGGGTAAGATAATAGGGGATGATGAAAAAAATGTCTACGGTTGTTTACTATTTTTACAAGAATATTTTCCTCTCGATCGATGATATTCAATCACCGAGGATAAACAAGGGGGCTTGAGAGAAAAACCTTTAGCAGGTATTTACAAATTTTTATGGGCTAAATCGCGCATCGCGTTCTGCGTTTGAGAGACGGGGGGTTGAAGAAGGAAGATGAAGGGGTGTTTACGATTTTTTTGAGAAAAACTCCACCCTTGATCGACAGCAGCCAATATTGAGGAATGAAAGTAGGCAGGGGTGAGACGAAAGGGTATGGGATTGAAGAGGATAGTAGGGGTTGAAGGAACCACGAGTCGTCCGATTTTCTGGTGCTTGTTATTCGCGCACTGTTAACTGTCACCCTCATACGTGCTCGTCGTTTATCATAGGGGGAATTTCGGGGATGTTTGTCCCAATTCGTAAATCGTAAATACATCGTAGTTTGGTATACGGGCACTCGACCGTTTTTGGGACCAAATGGGTCATTGAGAATCCGGAGGAATGGAGTTCTGGATTATTCTGATAAGTTCAAATTGGCCCACTAATTTTCGAGCCATCCAGGTAGGTTAAACTCTTTTTTTAGACACTTGAACCAGAGGACGCTCGTACTTCGAATCGTCAATGTTTTTTGACTGAATATGCGAAAAAATTGAATCTGAATTAAAATTAAAAAAGACAGTTACACGGAATTCTCCCGATCTCCAATATTTGAGAAATGTAACGTTATAGGAGAAAATTAAATTACGATGTACCTCAACTTTGCTAACCACCCCCAGGACTATCGAATCCCGATGCTTACCTATTTAACGTGTACGTTCAACAGTGACGATAATCTGAAGAGGCACTCGCCGATTCTCACACCGTCACTCATCAAATAGTGCGTGTATAAATGGCAAAATTATATTCATCAAATTATCCAACAGAACCAAGTTTTAACGTACGAAATATAAAAAATAGTGCTTCACTGATAAATCACAATCATTTCGTCGCATCACCGTAATAGCATCTGCGGCATGAAAAAAATGTAGTTTGTATCGCTTTTTATTAAGATATTAATTAAAGCGGAATATTGAATTATAATTAAACATTTTGTTTAATTTTTTTGTTGTTCAAATTCACTTTGTTTGTCATTCCCACAAGAAATAATCACTGTCGCTGTTAATACAATGTAATCAGGATATTATGTAGTCTTTAAGAGAAAAGCGGCAGATAAGAATTAAATTAATGTTGCAATAATAGATGAAATAAACAATAAAGCCATATGGTTCGTCTTAATGGACAAATGGATAAGATTATTAACAAATAATGAAAAGATTTGAATGAGAAAAATCTAAAGGAAAAAAAATGAAAGGACAAAAAATAGAGTGAAACCGTCGATGTAAAATATCACAAACGATGAAGCAATTAAAAAAGAATCACTTGCACTTGCATTAAAGGTTTAAGAAAATAATGAAAAATATGATATATTCAAAACGGTGTGTCGAAGGGAAAAAAAACGTTACGTGAACGAACACTGAGGAATTGTTGAACGGATACCGATGAACAGGTTGACTTTTTAATTGTATTTTTGGGAGAAAATGCACAATCGCCCGGGCATAAGTTGAGGGCTTCAGAGGAGGCGGGAGTTTCGCGGTTTGATCAAGACTGCGGCCGCGTGGCTGCGAAAGCTCTCTCGTAGTTTCACGAGCGCTTGCGCCCTGCTTTGCTACGTTTTGCGGTGCGCGCTCCAACGATTCACCTACAGCGAAAACACATCGTCCAGTTTTATCCCTTTTCCTTCCTCTCCCATAGCTCTTGTCCTATGTACCGTGGACCTTTGAGCATATATTGTTACACGCTTCGTTCGACATTTACATGGCGCAAGTTGTGCAAACACAGAAAAAAAGAGTTCCAGATAGGCACCACAAAATTAATTAACCCTTATTAAGCTTAAATCCCATTAATAATGTTCTTTGTTTAATCAAATGTTACATTATCAACTAAACTAATGTTTTAATTTGTTAACCTTTGTATTTAAGTGCATATAATTACTTATATTCATTGGTTCGTATGTATTTACGTAGCTCGTGTAATAATTAACGCTTAACATCACAGTCCCATCACCTATCATACGACGTGTAACAGAATGTAAAATGAACTATTGAGTTAATAATTTTGTTTGTGAATATAAATTATATACAGTGTGTCATAAATGAATTTCAATGCAATTATATAACGATTATATATTTACATTGGTCATAGACGAATCTGTATTTCAATGATACTACTTCAGTAATGAATTGTAAGTAGAAAGTACGAGGTGGGATTCCCGTAATAATGTTAGTCAATGACTATTCAAATGATCATTAATGAATCATTAATTAGTAATTAAATGGCTTGATTAATTAAATGAGTGTTAGAATAACCAGTAATTTTTATTAATAATAGACAATAACGGTAAAATATCCAACCATTTAAGACCGTGCTTGTACAGTCAATCGATCCTCTTAATGTTTGATGACTCGTTGAGAATTGATCAGATGGAAATCTCGGGGCTCCTTTAACCGAAACCAAATATTCTGCTGCTTGGGTGGTTTCCCATTGATCGCACTACCCCTGCTGGGATTTCTTATGCCTTTCGTAATTCAACCCTTCTCAACTCCTAATTAACGGAACTCATAATTATATGAACATTTTTTTAAATTATCAAACGATTATTACATCAATCGTAATTGTCATCAGTATCATTGGTAGGATTAGCTTTGTTATTGTTGTAATTATTGTTATTAGCGTAGTAGGAAAGTGGTAATAATAATCCAGGGCCGTAATAGGGCTCGATGAAACTTTACGAGTATCACTGTCATGAAAGACAAATGATATAGAGTTTACGCGAATGCAAAACTATAACTTTTGAGGTTGGGTACTAGTGCACAAGAAATACCGCACAGGGTGTTTGTTCCAAGCGATATACTCCCGGCTCGCTCGTCACGTTCGAAGAATTATTAGAGGGAGCGTGGCAGACACAGCATCCCCCGAATGCGTATGCTTAATTAGAGTAAGCCCGAAACAGTCGGCTTGTATGTCTTCTGTCGTAAACAAACTTTGTTCCGAGTTAAACCAAGATCCGCGGCTCGAAACATCTCATGCCTCGTCGTCAATTACTAATTTCGTCGAACGTAATTGGTTTCAATCATTTTTTTTATCGCAAAAGAATTACTCGCGTAACAAAAAAAATGTATAATGGTTCATTCTACGGTTAAAACGTTTTAATAATATCGTTTATTTTGTTATCGCGAGAATTATTCCTGGAATAAAATTGGGACGAGGCCGAGACGGACACAGCTGGTATAAGCTATGTTTGTGTGCCAACAATTTTTTAATACTTTTTTCGAATGAAAAATATTTCTTCGTAAATATGTTGGGTGGGCGATATGAAACATCCAAAACGTGTAGTAATGTCGTAATTGTAAACAACTAGAGAGACATCCGGTTGAGGCGAATGTTCTTGTTTCCGGCTACGAAAAGCGTCGGGATTTCCAATTTACGTAAAACTTTGATTCTCCTCTTGAAATACTTTCATGAACTTTTTCGAGCTTGAATTTTTTTCACAGGACGACCTTAATATCTCGTTGATTTTTTAACTTTTATTTCGTCGCTTGAAATCACATTTCAGAAAATAAGAGATATGTCATGTGCGTAATCAAATTATTGTTTGATTTGTCATCTTTTGTATACTATGTCTATTTGTATCTCTACGATATTAAAATGATTTAA
The DNA here is from genome assembly GCA_018902295.1 of Dusona sp. PSUC_FEM 10030013. NCBI lineage: Eukaryota > Metazoa > Arthropoda > Insecta > Hymenoptera > Ichneumonidae > Dusona > Dusona sp. PSUC_FEM 10030013. The sequence continues at coordinate 6,461 of JABSMR010058235.1, forward strand.
ATAATTATATAATAACTTGTTATTCAACGTCCGAAGTAGTAGTGTATTGTTTGAGCTTTTGTCGATCTCGTTTCCTTCCCTATTTCTCCAACTCGGTACACATATAATTCCTCGTCTTTTGTACGAAATAAGAGGGGATGAATTGTCCATTAGGTTGGTAGAAACTCGAGCAATAATTACTGTGTCCCTTTTACCGAGATGTCTCCATCATTTATCTTTTCTCATTTGCATCGTATTCTCGTTTATATACTGCTGTCTTCCAACTATTTTCCTCTCTCTCTTTCTCACACGCTGTTCCACCCTTTCGCCGATTCTCTCTCACTCCCTTGCTCTTTCTCAATTTCATTCCGTCAACCTCTTTATTTCTTCCACTCCAATCCGTTCGTGAGTATTTTCACACGAAAAAATAAATCGGGGTACACGAGGATTGCTCGACAGCATTTTTACCCAGTTACTTCAATCTCCGACCCGTTTCCACAACGCTCTTTTCACTCTATAAACTGATGATGATAGCCTCTTGAAAGAAAAACAAAAATTGCCCAGCAACTTACAAACTTTTTATTTTAAAGCTACACGAGAATGCGAAACTTGTAACATTGCCTCCGGCGTCACGTTTTTTCTCTTTCGTCCGATAAATGCCAATTTTTATTCCACCATAAAATTAAGAATTTGGAATTTTTTCACAATTTTTATATACTTTTCTCAATCAAATTTTGGAGGCGTCGTTGCTGTCAGCGTCTCCATCGCAGCAGTCGCCACCGAAACATTTTGGTTCGCGATACGACGTGCATGGAAGATTATTCATCATGGCCGGACAAACTGTCAATTGTGTCAGAGCGATAAGAACATTAAAATAGCATTACTAAAATAACATTTATTGAACGCGACGATAATTTAGAATGAAATCGGTAACAACAAAAAAATTCAACCAGTATTTGTTAGTTTGCACGTGCAAATAAAGGTAAAAAGATGGTAATAAAAAAATGAATAATTTCATGCGTAATTGAATAAAGTGGACACAAGTGCTCACCCCCTATATAGGAATTGGCTGAAACGTTTTCTGGAGCGGTATTAATTGGATTGGCAGGACAATTGCCAAAATTGAAACCAGCGCACTCAATTCTATGAACTCCTGGAGCCGATATAGCCGATGCACCCGAATTACCAGGGCGATGCATCAAGTTCCTTGACTGTACTCTCTGTGATTGATCAAATGCCCTTGATGCTTTCACTGTTGTTTCGTCGTGTTTGATTTCGCCATAGGAAGAAATCAATTTTGTACTCTCGCAGCATGCACCTCCGCAACAAGCCTCCCCTGCGACTGTCTTTTCTATCCTAGAACGATAAAATCAATACAGCAAACACCATATCTAAGTCATAACGTACGTACATTTGAATCAATCAAAAGTTTAACTAATTCAAAAATGAATGCATTTTTTGACCTTTTTATTTCTAACAATAAGATTTTTTTCTATAAACAAGAGATTGCTCATTCTTTCTCTATAATCAGGTCGAATACGACAAGATGGAGGCAAAAAAATAAATAAATAGATGGTTCGTATTTATGGTGAACTAGTATATTTGAAAAGAGGTAAGTTACGCTAGGCTTTTTATAGGCGACGGTAGTACCGAACGGTTGTCCAATAATGTACAAATATTAATTACATTATTTTGTTACTTAAAACATAGTCAATGACACAAATGTTTATATTTGAGAGCTTAAATTTGAAAAGTAGTGAACGATGCTCTATGCTCGATAGACTCTGAATAGAGATTATAAGCTGCGAGATTAAGTACGAAGGATTGGGGAAAAAATTAGACTTGCCAAACGCGAGGAGGACAGAAATAAGAGCAAGAGCGATGGTGGCATTAACGAAAAGGGAAGATAAAGCAAGATTCTTGGGAAGAGAAAGAGACAGCTCTTTCTGTCTAGTCTCGAATCGATTTGTGTCTACGCCACACCCAACGCTTTTCCAAGATTCTATTACTGATAGCTTACCGAGTTCCCTCTGAGAGCCGAGCTTTTTCTTGCACTCTGGCCCCCATCATTTTGTTCTCCATTCGAGCGATCGCTGACCTGAAAAATTCCGAAAAAAGGTTATTCCCAACTTAACCTACGTATATACAGCCAATAAAATTGAAACAAAAATTTCATATCGATCAACTTACCTGCAGTGATCGCACATGATGAAACTTTTATTTTATTACTTCGCGATTAATATGAATGTCGAAAATAAAAATAACTAATATGCAAATTTTGAAAATACATGAATTTTTAATTACAAAAAAAAATGTCGAAAGGGAATTTGGGTAAATTGTCGAATCGTAATTTAGTCCCCAATCGAATGAACACAGCCGTTACGTGCCATGGTCTTTTTTTTATAGACCCGACCTTTGTTTTGCTTTTCGTCAAATCTGTCAAATTTTGTTTTGACACTTACTCATTCGGATTGTCTAAAAATTTAAACTAAAATAATAATTTCTATTATCTTAAAAATCAATTATCATTTGATTTAATCGTCATCATATAAATTAAAATACAAAGTTTCGAGTATAACATTTTCATAATATTACATTCAGTGTTTCTCAAGATTATATTTATCGGGCTAGGTTCGAACCCTTATTTTTTCTTTTGTCACTCTTTCCATTATCCTTGAATCCATTCCCATCATCCCTATACTTGTCTTTCAGATCCATACAAGCACAAGATCCACAGCAATTGCCAGAAGCCTCTTTCGCACTTAAACAAATATTCAATACATCATTGACAAGAATAATAAATTGTATATAAATTAATCATCATTGTTATTGTTATCAATATCATCATTTAATTGGTACTAGTATTCTTGTTGCATAGTGAAAAATATTTTCCCGCTATACCGTAAATTGTATTAAAAATTTTGAAACTATTTGTTTAATGAAATTTTCTAATTTTCATAACGACAATGGTCAAAACACATATATATTTATTATGGCTGCCTACTCAATTGTTACATAAATAATAATATTTTCGTACAAAATTGGATTTTCGTTCGGTGTAAAATATTTCTATTTGAGTAGCTCGTATTTCGAACTTTATTTCCATCTTGGTTTAATTCAACGTCAACGACATCCCGGACCGATAATCGATTACCCACTTTATAATACTATTTGTGCGCGCAGCAACTTTTCTTCGCGGGCCCTCTCGAGTTCGTTGGTGCACCACCGGTGCAGCAGCCGCCACTTTCCTCCCTCATAACGGCGCAGCATTTTGAGGCAAAGCATCCACCTGACCCGTGCTCCTCCTCCTCCTCCTCCCTTCTGCATTTATTCGGGTATCGTGTTAATCCAATTTGCTGCTTTTATCCGTGGTTTTTTTTTTAGAATTTATAACAATGCGAACTACCCAAGTCAGGGGATAGAAAAAAAAATTGTCAACCAAAATTCTCGCTTATGAGAACGATTCTTGTACATTTCTTTTTTTTTACGTGCATTCACATTGATTTTACATTCGTTTATTAGACGTTATTTTTTAAATTTAATACCATTCTTCTCATCATTATTTATTCTTTTCTTTCCTTTTCTTTCCTTTTCTTTCCTTTCCTTTTCTTTGTAACTTATACTAAATAATAAAGTAAGGAGTAGGCAGCCACTTTTGAGCAAAATTTTGATAGGGTAACGTTGCTCGCAAAATCGTACCCGTTAATATATTGACAGGAAGTAAAAACCGTTTTTTCAATGAATGGAGTTAGGTTTGTAATGTTTGCTTACTTTTTGTTACAGCGCCCATCGGACTCCCTCTCTCTGACTCTCTCTCTCTTTTCATCCTCTTTCCTGTCACCAACACTGAAAAAGGTTACTTTTATTGTATTTTAAAATGATTAAAATTTATCAAATACCAACAAAAAAATTTAATGGGAATTTTTATTTATTCATTCTATCGAACTGACCCTTCACATTTGCAGGTGACTTGACCGCCGTAGCCCTTCTGGACTGTCACTTTTCTGAAATTTAATAAAGATTTCAATGTGAAAAAAAACCTTTGAAACCGAAAGTCGACGAGATGAAACCTCTCAAAAATACGATAAAGACTCACGCGCAATGGTCGCACATGATGACGTTGAGTTACTATTTAAAATGTGCAGAAACTTGACTAAGTTCGAAATGTTTATTGGTCTTTTTCTACTAGATTTTTTTTCTTCACGAGTACCAATTTTGATTTATGTTTTGTTCTTGAAGATTCAAGTTTTAGCCGGAAGTGTGGAAAGATCTCGTGAAGGACGTGAAATTTTGTTGACTAAATTAGATGTTGCGCTGTTATGCTTGTGAAGCATTTGTTTTTCTCATTTTTTTTTTATTTCGATTTTCGATTAATTAGCTCAACGCCAATTTATATTAAAAAGTTTTCTATGATTTTTCGGAAATCATTGTATTAATTTTTTTTCGACATCAAGTCGTAAATATTTTCACAGATTTTCATATGTATTTTGTTAATGGGCAACCGTTACAATGGGATGCCCTTTTTTCACATGGTTTTTAATGACAAAGCCGACAGCTAGTAAAGCTGGAATAAAAGCACGAATTTTGTTTTCGTCGTAGACTGCTTGGTCTATTGTCCTGTCCATTTCTTTTCATGTTAACAAAAAAAGTCCTCGGCGTCAGATCTGTGATGAAGCTGGTCCACAATGACGACGGAAAAAAAGAAACAATGTGGAAAAACGGGAAACATAGCCCATGGATATAGGCGATATGCTATGGCTCGATCCTTTGTAGATAAAAATATCTGTGTTCCGAAATAAAAAGAAATTAAATATTCGGAGCGTAAACACCAAAAATAAGAGTAAATGTAAAAGATGTAAAAACATTATTCGCACAATATTTATTTATTTTCATATGTCGCAGAGGAATAATTATAAATAAGCACATGAATAAACATTGATCATACAAATGTGAAGAATACACAAATGAGATCATAGCATTGAATAATAGCAATTAATAAACATTATAAACAATGTTCAGGATTAAATAACGTTTTTGAAAGTTCATTCGACCGGAAGTGACCTTTGAAAATGATTATTAAGGACAGTTGTTTGACTGTAAAAAAAAATTGCTACCCATGGAACCAATATGGAGGATCGAAAACGGGGGAGATAAGAAAAAGCTTGAATATTTCGATCATTTTCCGTATTGGAATGACTTAGCAAGAGGATTCAGTAGATGGACTTGATTTCGAAATCGAATCATTCCTCGTAGTATAAGGACTATATTTTGTAGTGCACCCTTGGGGTGGGGATACTCGCACCCTTGCTCAGAGTCTTTTCCCTCGAGGGAAAACAGGCGGTGCTTTCGAATTGCTAGTTCGTGGTATATCGGACTATTCGTTTGTACAGCTCCCCAGAGATCTTGTACCCGTTACATTAAACCACCACTAGAAACTGGCAGGGGCTTGCGTCTCTTTTTCAACCCTAGAGAAGAAAATCAAAAATTCATCCTCAACGTGCCGAATTTTTCATTTATTTTGTCGACAGTAGCAAAAAATATAATATACACATCTAATATGAGGGTTGAAAAACAAATCAATTTTTTTGTCTTTTTTTTTCTTTATGCACGTATATGTTATTGATTTTTTATAACAACCATTTTCAAATTTATCGATACATTCATCTGCGGGCGTAAAAGTTGCACATTATAAGCCCACAGCATGGATTGTGGTGATCTCACTGAATTGTACAAAATTGATAAATTATCAGCTTAATAAAACAAACAATAAACAGTCAATTAAAAATCCACTTGGAATTAATTACCAAGTTGAATGTAATTTAAATTGTACATATTTTATCATCACTTAATTTATATGGAGGGCTACAAAGTCACCAAACCCTGTAATAATCATTTGATTCGCCTTTGTGTGCCTCTCTGGATACAGTCTCTATAGCGACGCATGTGACGAACGAGGCAATCATAAGTGCGAGGAAAATAGTAATTAAAATTTTTTACATATCGATGTTCGATTTTCGTCCTTTTAAAGTGCTTGTCACTTTCGATTTACAAAAAAAAAAAACATTCAATTTTGTATGATCAAAATTAATCAACTTGATCAAAAAAATATTCAGAAAAAAATGAAAATAACAAAGTACAAAATATAAACACTACAAGTTTGATCTACAAATAAGCTCGCGAGCGACGTTATATAAACTGGATTTTGCGGGAACTGAAAAGCACTTCTGCATCTGGTTAAAATTGATTTTTATAGCTATTGATCAAATTTTTAATAACCTTCGCCATAAAATGTGATAAATATATTTAATCATTTTTCAGGCAGTTTATCAAAAACTCAAAGTGTTTTATGTTTTTTGACAATTGTAAGAAGAACGAGAAATAAAGAAATTTGTTAAAAATAAAAATTGGTTTGGACCGTTTGGTCCTTTTTCCTCATTAAATGTGCCTCTTCCAAAAAGTCCATTCCTAATACTTGTTGGTGCTTAACGGCAAAAGAGCGATTAGGGTCAACCGACCAGAAAGAGAACGAGAGAAAGAAAAGCAAACCGGAAACCGGATCAGTACGAGCATTTCCAATCGATGTGAGTGCATCCCCATCTCGATATGCACCGTTGTAGTTTATTTTGACGAAATCACAAACTAAGTATCAGTCTGATGGATCGAAAAAACCTTTTTCCAAAATTCAGAGCATTTTGAATGACGGTAGAAAATTGGCCTCTTTTGAGACCGCTCCATTAGTAATTTTCGAAACAACTACTTCAATAAAGGCCCCAAAAAGTATAAAAATATATTTTTAAAGCCAATACCACGGAACCATATTAGTTATATGAAAAAAAAATTTAACTCGCCAATCAAATCAAACAGATATCCGCCTTATCGTTTATTATAAGGGAAAGTGTATGCTTCAAAGGGCTGAAAAATATACTTTTTAATATACAAATGATTTGATTCATAATATATTATAGTTTTGCATTATTTGAAGAAAAAAAATCAAATTCTTAACAGACACAAACCGTTTATAAAAATAGTAAAGTCATCGTTGAATCGTTATGAAATTAATATGGAACCACCTCGAGAGTCTTTTCTTTGAAACAAAGACGTTGATGGGTGAGCGTACATAAAATATAAAAGAAACTGGTCGAATTGACGACCTCCTTCTTTTTTGAGATCGGTTAACGACAATAATTTCGTAGTATTTTGTATGCTTTTTTCAACTTGTTATTTTTTTATTAAAAAGTTTTCCTATTTTTCCTTCGTTACTAGACTCGGTTTGTCTGTCTATATGGATATGTAAAGTGGCGTAGTCGCAAGAAAAAGAGCATATTGTCCAGTGATCGTGGGAAGTTCGTAAAATGGAGAGAATGACAGGATCCTATCTACAGGCTATTACGAAAGGGTGTACGACGCAGAATCAGCGTAGTTTCCGCGCGCTAGTTTCGCGCTGGCCGAAGACACCGATTTATTGTCTGAAGGTTGAAGGTGGCGTGGCAGCAGGAGGGCAGGGGAGGAGGGACGAAGCGCGAACACGTCGTTGGAAAACGGCCAGTTCTAGGGTGAGCCATATCGGTCGTTTTATCGGATACGTGTCCCACGCAGACTATCTATATCCATATTGTATATGGTCGAACCTTGAACTATATTTATGCAAAGATAGAAAGCCGATAGAAAATCCCTCCGCGCAGACTTCTTTGGTAAACGCTTACTAAAAGTAATAAAAACTTGCTGAGAGGGCACAGGGAAACTGGCGATAACATGCCACGTTCAAAATTACCAAATTTTCTTTTGAT